>JAPKLY010000416.1:203169-245661 GCA_026898435.1 Prunella vulgaris
ATATTATATCCACACAATATAATAATATATTTACATATATTATAACAGAAATGATATGCCCCATTCGTCCCATAACTACTTTCACACTTTTTTTTTTATTTGAACGTCTCAACTCTACTTTCACGCATCTAAAAAAAATTTTTTATACTCACAAAAATTAATAAAATACATTTTTTCTTATTTTATTATTTAATTTTACACTCAAATACTTACTTTTCCTTGGTTCGAATGTACAAGACAACTATAAAAGTAGTCCTGAGACGGAGGGAGAGTATTATTTAGTGAGAAATGACAATGAAACTAGTATTTTGATTCGTCTCTAATATCAAAGTAATATCTCCTCTTTATCTCTCTTTCAACTAAAACACCCTTTTAAGATATCATTTAAAGTGAATTAATCCCTTATACAAATGGGTGTTACACATTCTTGGGAAATTAAAAAATGTGATGGTTAATTTTTTTAACTGTAACCATAGAACCATGAGATGCGCACATTTTCTTATCCTATCCAACAACTGAAAGTGTATGATACAAAAAGAACTTCTAACTGATGCAACAAACAAACTTATTAATTGATAATTAGTAGATGAAGCTTCAGAGAAAAGAGAACATATTCAATTTCTTTGTCGAAGAGATCGAATATAATGATACAAAGCTCAAACTTACTGAAGGATCAGATACCAAGAAAGATAAATGAAAGGGCATAGTCTTGAAAAAATACAAATAAAAGGATAGGAGGGAAAAAAAAAAGATATCAAATAAACACCACAAATTCCCAAAAAAAAAAAAAAATCAAAACAAGAAAGATCAATTTTAATTTGTTCTTTTTTCTCATTTACTCTGCATCTATATCCTTCTTTCTTGATTAAGAATGGACCACTCTTCAAGCAGCATCTAGCATCTCTTCTCATGAACAAGGTTTTCAAGTAAACACAAAAAACAAGTGCAAATTCTGGGCATGGATAAACATATATCTAATTTTTTTACTATGTTCTCCATAGAACTAAGAAGTACCAAATAGAAACCAAGAGACAAGACGAATCCTCAGTTATAATGTTTATATAGTCACTGATTAAAGCACTCGTAACATAATACCCCACCTAACAGAGTACACCACTATCACCATCGTACATTAAGCTACACACGCAATGACAATCTTCGCATAGAATCGCCAGCTTAAGTAACGAGTATGCTTAAACAAGTATTAACTTTAAAATTCCACCATATCTTGGTATATGAATCTCAAAACTACCATATTTAGTTAAATTAGCCATCCAATTTAGTTGACTGAAGGAACTCAGAGAAATTCTACAAATTAATTTACATTGAGCAACCCTGCAACTCAACCAAAGGGAGATAATGAACAGACAATCATGTTTAGCTTATATAATGCATGTTGTGCTAGGGGAAACCATAGTACACTCATAAATTTTTATATATATATCAAAACAATGATAACAAAGAAGCATATTAGTATAAACAAAAGAAATTGTATAGTGCCACAAAAAAATATTTTACTTTTTTCATAGTGGATCAAGAAGTAGTAGTGAAGAGAGCAGGATTAGATGTGGCGTTGCTCACTTGTACTTCCAGCAATTCCAGGCGCCGCTCTAAAGTGTCCAGCTTCTCATTCAATTGTGATAATTTGTTCTTCGTTGTCGATTCTGTTTTGGGAATGAAGATCAACTAAGAAATCGAGAATTAACGAGGGATATGGTAGAGTGAAAATTGGGAAAAAATATACCAAATTGTACGAGGAAATCAAAGAGGCGGCGAACGTTGAGAGAGATGTGTGAAATGAATTCACGATTCTCCCAATCGGCTTGGACTGCGATTCCAACATTCACGGCATTCGTTATGCCGCCGGCTCGAGCCATTTCAGGAGGAATTTCAATCAGCAGATCGAATCTGTTCAAACCAAAGGTTTAGATCTTCAGATGCGTCAAAACAAGAAAGCAACTGCTGATTAAGCCGCAACAAAAGAGATGCGTATGGATCTAGTCTAGATACTGATGAACATTCTAATACAAATGCAATTATTCATGGCTGAAGTTCACTCTTGATTCTTAATTATATTGACGAACAATGGCAATTAGGAAAAACATGAACTACGAAAACCACACCAACAGTGATTCTATAAAAAAATCAGCAAAAAATCGGATCGTTGAATAAACTGACCTCAAATTACCTTAAAGCATAGATATGAATGAGTGCTCGCGGATCTGAGGAAGGCCCTTGTGGACAGAGAGGTGAGGTTTGGCGTCGAAGTTTTAGGAAGATCTTGGGGAGTCTGCGCGAGATAACCGCCGCTTTTGAGACGGTGTCGTTTTTATTTTTCAGTTTCGTTTTTCCTTTTACTTTTTTAAAATGAAAAGGAAATAAGGAAAAAAAATGAAAATAATTATATTTCATTTGGACATTTTTCCTATGAGCACACTTGTGTAGAAATTTCTACCGTAAAAATATCTATTTTTGAAAAATTTGTGGGTTTAAATCGGGTCGGATCGGATTTGGGCATTTTTTTTATAAAATTCACGCAACTTATAATTCTGGTTTTTTCGTTCTCATGTATGTTACAATTTGGGCAAATGCGTGTTACTATTAGGTAAAATCTATTTTACTACTTCTTAAAAAATTAATTGTTTGTACTTTTCAAGTAATTATAAGGAAAATATGTATTTTTGCACGGATAAATAAATGTTCGTATATATAGTAACATACATTTACTCTAATTGTCATACACATTTACTATAATTGTAACACACATTTGCAGTAACACATATTTACTCAAATTGTAACACACATTTTACTTTAATTGTAAAACACATTTGCAGTAACACATATTTACTTTAATTGTAGCACATATTTGCTCCTCAATTTGTGTTATTATATGAGTAAACATGTGTTACTATATGATAATATGTATTTTTGTTAAGAAAAAAAATATGTGTTACACATATAATGTAACACATGTACAATTGTTATATTGTATGAAAAATATTTATTTCTACAAAAACAAATGAATATGTGTAAAAAACAACACTTAGTCTAATTGTAACACACATTTTGCATTAAAGTAACATGGATTTGCCCAAATTGTAACATACTTGGGAGCGAAAAAAACTGAAAAATACAAATTGTGCAAATTTAAAAAAAAAATACCCAAATTTGACTCGACCCGGTTTAAACCCGCAAATTTTTTAAAAATGAACATTTGTATGGAAGAAATTTGTATATAAATTTTTGTCTTTTTTATTTTTATGTCCCACGCAAATTTTTATACTACCACAAAAAAGTACTCCCTCCGTCCCGTAGGAATTTGCACCCTACGGGACGGCACATTTTTTAAGAAAAAATAGTTTTATATATAAAATAGTGGTATATGGGTAAATATGTGTAAAGGTTTGTGAGTGTGCACGTAAATCAATGTTTCCTTTTTTAGTAGTGTGCAAATTTGTGTGAGACGTCCAAATAAGGAAAGTGTGCAAATTCCTGCGGGACAGAGGGAGTATTAAATTTATATACATATTCATATAATTATATAGAAGTGCGTATTAAATTTATATATTAATATTTTATTTAAAAAAAAATTAAAGGTGAAATTTTAGGAGTGTAAATTTTTGTGATTCAAAGTGAGTATAGTAATAAGAACTCTACTCGAGAAAAATGTGTCAGTGAATTAGTATTTTGACTAAAGCAACTCAGACTCAGATATTAATCTAAGGGCTCATTTGGTTCATAAGATAAAAGTATCTATCCGTCAAAATCATGTATGTTTTTTACGGATAGATACTTTTATCTTACGAACCAAACATACCCTAAGAATATTTTATCTCATTAATATAGACCCCAATAGAAATATCACTCTGAGTACTTGATTTATTCGCATCGCATATAATACTTGAATCAATTTTGATCACCACTCATGTTGCACAGATGTTGGAACAATTAAGACATGGTACCGAGATATAGCTATTTTAATATTTTAGGGTATAATTCGGCAATAATACTTAGAGATATTAGATGGGCTGGCCCTAACTTTATAGGGTCAGTCCTACAGGGCTGCGGGCCTAAACGGTCTCGGGCCTTAGCGGTTCATCCTTAACGGGCCGCCATATGCTCGGACCTAATCCTAACCCTAGCGGTCAGCGGGCTAAACGGGCCACTAATGGGCTCGAGGTAAATTTTTTTTACAAATTTAAAATTTAATATAAAATAGAACTAATATTTAATAACTAAAGTTCACATATCCGTAACATAATCCAAAAAAATTCACACATCCATAAAATTCATACATTAACAACTAAAATTTAATAAACATCTTCAAACTCTTCAATCTTCGGACAGAGATTTTGAATTAATTGAAATCTAACTTGTTTACTTATTTTTTATTTTAATCTGTAGTCAAGTTATTAGTTAATAATGAATTAGTAATTAATAATTAATAAAAATTTAATTAACTAAAGTTTACAATTACGTAACACAGGTGAGGAGAAATCAGACCAGCCCACAGCCACATTACACACACAGGCCCACACCTCTACAACACACAGCCACTTTCCAATTTAATTAATTTATATTATATATTAATTATTTAATTTAATTAAAAAAATGGGCTACCGGGCCTGCCCGAAAAACCGACGAGCTAGCCCGTTTAGCCCGCGGGCTAACTGGTCCAGACCAAAAAGGCCCGGTTTTATACGGGCCACCATATGCTCGAATTTAACCCTATAAAAAACACTGTTAAACGGGCCGGCCCGCCAACCTGCGGTCCGTTTAACATCTCTAATAATACGTATGTTTATTTATATTTTATTATATATAATATGTATAAAATATATAAAAACAATAATTCAAATATTATCATCAATCAAGTACATAAAGTCAACTATCATTTATGTCATTCTCATTTGTATCATCTAGAGAATTTCCTGAAAAAAAAAAAAAAAAAACAATGGATAAACTCTAGAAAATTCGTGACTTCATGTCATTAGAATCACAAAAACTCATATGCAATATTGCACAAAACCCACTCTGTGCAATTAACTCATTTTCATGACCTGTTTTACGAACGGATCTATTATAAATATTGAATACAACCTTTTTTTTCAGTTTTTTCTCGATTTCCAAAAATGTCCTTGATTTGCGCAATCGTCTCTCATACGAAACTCTCTGTTCTTTTCTTTTCTTTCTCAGGCGATTTTCCATCTCACTACATCTGTTCTTCGTGATTTTTGTTGATTCTTCATCTTGTCACGTCAATATTTCCGCAAGTTACTTGTTTTTGTTAACCTAGCTTTCTAATTTTTTGTTTGTAATCGTGTTTTTTGTATTATGCATGTAATTTTTTGGATATTCTTACTTTCTTCTTCGATTCTGGTACTGTTCTTCATGAGTTTGTGTTTGTTTGGTTCGTATTTATTGTGCGATTTTGTTGGTTGTTGCTGCATTTGATTTAGTATCACAAAAACTCTGTTTGAAATACAGTAACAAAAAAGTCATGATGTAGTATCATAAAATTCTGCACGTAGTAACAAAAAAGTCATGATGTAGTATCATAAAATTCTGTATATAGTAACAAAAATGTCATGATGTAGTATCATAAAATTCTGCATGTATGTAGTAGCATGAAATAAGTAATGTAGTATAATAACATGGTGTAGAGGTAGTGGAATGTGTTTTTTGTATGTAGTAACATAATACACTTCTTATAGTAACACTGTTATACTAATACAATATTAACCTAAGTAACTTGCTGATGGAATAGTACAATATATTTCTTGTAGTATGACAATCTTATGCATGCAGTAGTGTGAAATAATTAATGTAGTATAATAGTGGAATGTGTTTTCTGTATGTAGTATTATAAATGATATCTTTTAGTATACAAAATTTGAACATATAGTAATACATATTATGCAGTATGAAAATATTATGCATGAAGTAGCATAGTCTAATATTTCCAGTGTAAAAAACTTATGCATGTAGTATCAATGCAGTAACACAATAACAGACTAACACAAAATAATTATAGCATCTTCGTCTCTCTTTGTTCTAATTGAATATTAATACGTTTTCATGACGATCGCCGAGACTGACCATGGCTACCAAATAATAAATAAATGAACATATACACATAAATAATTTACTCAAATTAGCAATAATAAATAATTGTTTATTTAAGCTTTGCATACATCAAACAAACTTTTAGTATGTAATAGCGTATGTAATTACTTTGTCTTCGCCCTTCACCTAATAAATGTTATTTTCATTGTAAGCTGTATGCCAACCTAATGCAATCGGTTGTTTGTGGTCTATCCAGTTTGTGACAATTGGAGGAATGGGATGTCCTCGTTTTAAATATACCTGAAATTGACATTACAATAATTAATCCCATAATTTTTTTACGGTATTGTCCTATAAAGTTTTGAAATTTACCTGGACATAGTGGTTGTTATTAACCAAAGCCATGCAGATAGATTTTGGGTTTTCTGGCACAGCGTTCCGAAATGGCTGAGTGGTAATTGACATGTATGGTGTCAACGTAATAAACGCAACATTGTATGCCGATGCCACTAAGAAAGCCATAAGTGGTAAACTGAACCATTTATCAACCGGTGCTGTTGGGGCCCAACAATCCAGAGCTTCTAAGATTTCTTCGACATAAATTTCGACCCTAAATGCCTTCTTATATAATGAAGTATTATTTCTTAGCTCATTTATTAGGTCTTGTCGAACTCGTCCCCAATTGTCCTCTCCAAATCCCATCAAACCTGCTACGGCTCAAAATCCACAGTGTCTGTCTCCCTTAACATTTACCACCTTCTCTATCCACCGGTGATATGTTGTTGGAATTGACTCTTTAAATATTGGAGTGCTAAGTTTTTTGGATTGTCTGTGGGTTACCTGTAAAATAATTTTTTGTTAATATATGTCGAATTATACTATCTTTGTGGCTGTTTTTTTTATAAAATAAAAATGTATATATGCTAGATTTTTTTGTAGTACCTGCTCGTTAGTACCAGTTGAAGGCAAATTATTGAAGACCTCTTTGTACACAATGTTTGTAACATGTTCTTTTTTTTCTGTGTCTTCTCCGATGTTCAATATCTTTAGTCCTTCTGCAGATGTGACTCTGGATAGCGCAACGTACAACTGGCCGTGGCTGAAAACTGGTTTTGGGAGATATACTCTGACATTTTTGAAGCTTTGTCCTTGGCTTTTGTTGATTGTCATCGCATAACAGACCCGTACAGGAAATTGGCGTCTTTTAAGTTTGAAAGGTCATTTTGTGTCTGTTGGAGTTAGAATAATCCGTGGAATCAAAACTTTATCTCCCACATGCGTTCCTGTTAGTATTTCTGCTTCCACGACTCTTTCTCCTAAGCGTGTAACCAGCATCCGTGTGCCGTTGCAAAGTCCCTTTCTTTGATTGATGTTTCTCAATAACATGATTGGAACATGTTTCTTCAGTTCCAACTTACTGTCTGGAATTCCCGGGTATTTTAAGCTGTTTAGAAACTCCATTGGGTACAACGCTTCGTTCTTTTCAGTTCCTTCCCCTTCTTTCTCTATACTATCTGAACTGAAGTATTGTTTTGCTTCTCCTGGTATCGATTGTTTTTATTAAATCTTTTTAATTGTTAAGAAAAAATATATATTAAAAACTCACTGATTAGTTGGTCCTTAGACTGGATACCGAGTTCCAAAAGAAAAATTATATTAAAAGCCCTTAATAAATATTTTATGGCAAAAATATCTTGTTTCAATATGTTTGGTTCCAAATCTCTAAAAATAAACTATCTTGTTTACAATTATCTTGATGGATGGGAATCTCGGGCTTTGTTGTCGCTCTCCAATTTTTGTTTTTTTGCTGATGTGTCTTTTCCATGAGGTTTCGAGCTAAGCTTGAACACTTCTTCAATAATAAGCATTTTATCAGCTCTTTCAGTAGTGTTTTTTACATCCTTATTCATCTTTACTAAAAATTTGTATTTCTTGTCTTGACATGTTATCAAGTTCTTGTAGTAGATACTTTCATGTTTGTCCTGCAGCTGTAGTCAGGGGGAATTTTACAAATGTTAATTAATAGTTTAAATGATAATAAGGTTAAAATGTCTTTACCGTTAATATTGACTGTGCAAAAGGCTTCACCGGGCATCCAATAATTGTTTCAGCAGCATCAAAAAGTGTTGCAAACACTTCTTCTTTTCCATCTGTTACTATTATCTTCAGCAAATAGTATCTTGTAAAACTATTGTTTTCATTTTCGCAATTTGAGCAAAAAACCGTATTATTATTTCCTAAAGGATATACAGTTCTGTTGCATTTGCAGCACTTATCATACCACATTGTATTTTTAGTAAGAATTTTGACGATTGTTCCTATGAACGTGCAATATATAACGTCCACCGTGCTTGAAATGATGTTTGCTAAATTTTCTTCGACTGCATCAATCATTCTTTTAGAAGGAGGGAATTTTCGTCGAGTACCAAATAGTGTATTAAATCTGTTGATAATTTAATTATTAACAATTGCGATATAAAAGAGTAGTGAATAGATAAAAAGAGTATTTTTGATTCGTTGGAGCTTATTTCAGGTGTTATGTATAGGCAATTTGATTTTAGAAATACCTCTTTCTGAAAGATTGAGTGTGTTCATCTTCCGGGTTTATTCCAATAATGCTGATGTGAGAATTTTTGAGTTTTACTTCTCCTGTGTTTCAACAAATTATAATAAAGTTAGCAAAATTTCAAGTATTTGATAAATTTGTACTTAAATTTATTTTTTGTGGATTATGTTACCTAAATATGTGGTAGCAAGTACATTTAAAGCTGTTATTATTGGCTGTAACATAACCATTTCTTCTAGTTTTTCTCCTTCGTTGATAGCCATGTCTCCCCATAACTCTAACTTCATTGTGGTGAACCTGGATAAACAACAATATTATTTTAATTCAAACTGTTGTTACAACTATTTATTTTATATAAAATGGTTGTAATAATTCTTTCAAATTTATTAGCAAATAAAATCATAGGACTGCTCTTACATGTCATCCAAAAGGGTTATTTCTCGTTTCTTTGTAGTGTTGTTCTTTTCCTTTGTTAAATTAACCATAATTATTGGTCTCACCCTGATAGCCTTTCCTACCACATCTGCGAATTTTTTTTCCAAACTTCTTAAAAAGGTATTTGCATATTTTAAAGCAATGCTAAAATATAAATTCTATTTTTATAAAATTGTCTTACCAATCATTTTTTTTCCTTTCGATGAATTCTCTATGTCGTTGAATTTTTCAAAACATCTTTTTTGGTAAAGATAATAGGTTCATATATCTCTTCCACTGTTGTAGCAAATGAAAAAGACAGTTCAATATTTTCATTTGCGTTGGTAATTTTTTTCTTCACTGGTAGGATCATCCCATTACGTATAATATATTCTTTTCCATATTCAAGAGCCGTATAGAACTTATCTATTAGCTCATTGAATATAGTTGCTTGTACCATCGTGCCCTAAATAAGTTGTTAGTGTTACGTGATATAAATGGACGATATAAATGAAATGTAATTTAAATAATATAATTTAAATAATTAAACCTCAGAATCAAGTAAGAAGATCTTCATGGTTTCTATCTTTTTCTTGGATTTATAGTGAACTTGTCTTGATGTCTTGCGTGCAACGCGGACCTTGATGCACCAACCGTCCTCATAAGCTTTTAGTTCTCTTATTAATTTAAATTCCATTTTCTGATCCAGTTTGCGAGTACTGATATTAGAGATACAATAATATTTATATTGAACAGAAAGAAATAAATTTTAACGACTATGCAAGAAATTAATTATCTAAAATAAAATAATAAGATATTAATGCCACTTTATCAGATAATATTCCAATATAGTGTTTAAATTTTCATAATAGAAAAACTAAAGTTTTTTTTTTTTGTTAATGCATAAGATCTAATATTATTTTCCTTTTTTTTTTAGTTTTTTGTAAACGTACTTAATACATGAGAATTATTTTCTCTTTTGGTGTGCGAAATTAATGGGGTGATAAGATTTCTTTTTTGTCCATTGAAAGTCCATTTTTTGTCATGATTTTGAATTTGATCCCGATTGTTATTACTTTTTAGTTTTTATGCTATAAGTTTGAATTTTGTTTTTGTTCAATCAAATTGATCCTAATTATAGAATTTTATACATGACTCCGTCACATAAACAATTTTCATTCATAATTTTGTTATTATCCTTGCATATTTTTATTTTGTATTGAACTAAACGTCACATAGTCAGTCATCATCGCATAAACTTTTAATTTTATTTCATGCAAACATATATAGACACAAATGTATCTTATAAAAAAATTAAAAGTAGTGAACTAACCTCCACCTTTAGTTTGCTGAAAGTTTTGCAAATGAAGGTATACGTACAACAACGACGTCCTATTCCTGAAACCGTAACACGCTTATTACGATTCCCCCCTGGTCGCAGTTGTCAAAACAATTACTATGTTTCAAAAACTCCAAAATATTATTAAACAAAAAAAACTCTTGTTTTCTTTTCTTTTTTATTTGACTAATACAAAAGCTATATTCACTATTTGCCTCTACCTTTTCTTTTTATTTTTTTAATTTCATCTCTAAAGCATGCCCCCTCTCGGAGAAGAGATCTCTTGTTACCTTATATACTATAAAAAATGGTTATTTCATATCAAAAAAATTAATTAAAATATTCATCCTCATAATGCAAATGATCTTTACTACATATAAAACAAAATTAGCTGCCTAATCAAGACCCCACATTAATATCCAAATAATGACATAAAATAATTTTAATTAATGCACTAATGATCTTTACTAATGACATAATGATCTTTACTAATGATCTTTACTAATCAAGACCCTACATTAATATCCAAACAATGATCTTTACTAATGCACTTAATGACATAAAATAATTTTAATTTTATTTTAATTCCACGTATGATCACAAAATCAACATAAAATAGTGTGGTGTATTCCTTTTCAATTTAAGTTTCTTGAAATTTCTCATTCACAAATTTTCTGAAGAAATTCCCAAGATTACCTAAACACACCAACCAAGAACTACTCGGATAAAATTAAAAATACATCGACGAATGTTTCAGAGCGATTTCACAAACAGTTCTAAATCTAGTAAATCAACTGCTAATGCTCGAAATTGGAGAAATAAACTTGTATTTACATTATTTGTTCAAATATTCTTACCAACATACGGTAAAACAGAAGCCTCGCCCACACGCCCAACCTTCAGCATGTAAGAATTATATACATATAATATCTTTTGCAGTGAATATAGGATTTGTATTGCTGCATGCAAAAACTATATATTTATAATATTCTTATTGACAAAGAAAAGTAATTTATTTCGGTCAAAATACCATTGTAAAATTCATATCAAATTCTTATAAACACCAAAACAAACAAGAAGTAAAAATGTTCTTCCTAGAGCCAATAGTTCAATGTTCTCATTACTACCTCAGGAACTTTTGTCATTTTTGTGGCGTTTGGGGGTTCCTCTGAGATAGATTTCAATATCCTTTTGTTCCTCTACAACATTAAGTTGGGTATTTGAAGCTGTTGGGTCCGTTCTTTCTTTTTCTCCTTCATTCTTCAAATTTTCCTGAAAAATAATCGCTTTGGGGTTGTTTTTGGGAAACTTGATTTCATTCTTTTGCATAAAAAAAATAAAGAGTTAAAAAGGTTTATACCTTTTGTAAGCCCTCTTCTGTTTCAGATTTAGTTAGGTCATAATGAATGCGTGTAACAGTGAATGATTGATATTTGGTAGAGAAATTATACTTGGTGACCTTAACTTGAAACGTGTACTGATTCCCGACAATGTTTAGAATGGTTGCTGGAGTTTGATCACTGTTGTGTTTTTTCTCTTCATTTTCCTGGAAAAAAAAACATAGAAACATGATTTTTATTTCGATGTTGGATTGCTTTAATTTCATTAGTGGAATTACCTTCTCTGCCTGTATTGCAGCTGCAGTGGTTTTAAGTATCTTTTTAGCTTCTTTGTCAAAAATGACAAAAGTCGTTGTGTCACTTCCATCGTCAACCACAATTTCGACTCGGAACCTGCGTGTTGCTCATATGTTAGGTATTTTATATGAATAAAATTGTTCAACACAAAGCTGTTATTGGAGGAGAATTTTCTTAAAATATTTACCTCAAGACGCCTACTCCTTTTGAATCTTTGCAATAATTGCAAGACAAAGTAGAATTATCTCTTTCCATTTTTCGATTGCAATTAGAGCAAGATATGTAGTTCCAACCATTCCGTAGTTTAACCTCTATAATTTTAGCACGGCAAGTGAACTCCTTTTCCTGAAAATGTATTTGTCATAATATTTTATTAATTCAATTCTAATTTTAAGAGGAATCTTTGGAAAGATGGCATACCTGCTCTTCTTCTTTTTTGACAAACTCTAGAAGCTCAGCAATACAATGAATTTGACCATTAGATTGGTGTCTTTCCTCACTGAAAATGCCTTCATCAAATCTAGGAATGAAGTTTGCGCTGTATTATACATAATATTAATCAATTAGTTTCATATCAATGAACAAAGCTATTATAGATTCTAGGATTTTAAGCTCAAGAAATACTTAATCACATTGGCAACAAACCAGAGCTTCCGCAGCAAACGTTTAATGGTAAAATTCTGCTTAAATTTGAAATATCATACTAACAGGCTATTATAGATTCTAGAATTTTAATAAAAAAAAATTAGTATAATACAACTCATGTTTTAGTTTCATACGATATACCAAAAAAAATCCACTTTACCACATTTAGTTTCATGTTGATCACCTATCTGGACTACTATTAGGATTAAAAAAATATTTCACAAAATCACATTAGCAATACTTTTAGAGGAAACTTGTTTTCCCCTCCACATGGGCTTGCAATTGAGTGCAAACAAAGTTTAAATAAACAATCTAATTGCAGCTAAACCCCAGATAACAGTAGCAGCATATCAGTTAGGAAACAATAGGAATGCTTGCTGCCCAGGGGATATACAGTTTTCAAGAACGCATATCATTTAGCATTAATCATGCCATCTAGACAAAGGTTTACAGTATATAACAGTAAAAGTTCCGAATATTCTTTATCTGCATAAAACTCAATATGTTGTCAATCTAACTCAATCTGAACACGACAACAAATCTCAATATCCCCACATTACTTCATTCTACCAATCAGAATCCAATTTAGTGAAATGAAGAAACACATCAAACACCTACAATCCCTAGAAAAATAATTTCTAAACCACGTCAAAATGCAGGTCGCACAGAGACAAGTTATTAACTATATCAGCCTTTTTAATATTCAAAGAGAAAAGAGATTAAATTAGGATAAGAACAGCCCCCAACCATAAGTATGTTCAGCCCTGAATAAGATAAATGCCCCTAACTATGACTTGTCTGTTTCTCGTAAGTATGTATGGTATGCTACCTGCAGTGGGAGAAAACACTTGAACTTATATGAGAATTATTCCATTCAGAAAGCCAAGGCTCAATCTACTGCTTTCTCATTTAAAAGAAGTTATCGTAAATTTAAATGTTTTGTCATGCACAGTTCGAAAGTTTAATGGTTTTTTCATACCTTTTCATGAAAACTCTAACAACTTCAAAATCCGGATTAATGTAGATTTTAGTTGCAGAGGATACATTTAAGCACAATTTCCCTGTATGATTTCAAAAGAAGAGAGTTTTAAAATTAAAAAGATTGGGGGAAAATAATGATAATATGCAACTAATTATTACCACCAAACTTTTTTGGTATGACATTTGTAGCAACAATCACTATTGCATTTTCTTTTACTTCTCGCAACTTCGCTTCAATTGATAGAGCTGTATCATCCCAAATGGTTAGACGGGTTTCAATACCTCTGCATTCAAAAGGAAAAACTTGAGCTCCTTGATAAATACTGTATAGGATTTAGCTATCTTTAATATTTCAATACTTAAATGACATTGTTAAAATATATAAATTTAATAACAGAAAGGAGCTTACTCTTCTAAACAAATGTGTAGTGTTAACCTTCTTGCCTTATTCGCCACAGACATTCCAGAAGTGTCAGTTTTACAAAGAAAACCATTCATGTCTACAAAATAGAAAAAGGAATATAACTACAAGTTACGTGAATTTGCAAATAATTCAAACAATTTAAAAATTACCGGGCAAATCTTCAGTTTTGTTAACCAAATGGAGTAGTTCTTGGTAAGTGTGTAGCTGAAATTTCTCTAGAGGAATGACACATTTGTTGTTGTCAATTTCGTCCATTTTTGTAGAGTCCGTGAAACGGATCATGTATTCATGATCTGTTACTCTATAATTTTTTCATGATCTTATAACCTCAAAATCACGCAGGACAAATATTTGGCCCTCTTTCAACCGCTCGTTAAAAGATTGAAGCAATGAGGGGGGGGGATAGAACCTTGAATAAGACAATCCTGAAATGAAAAAACTTAATATGTTTAAATAATCGTGGAAATAAATGTTTAGAAAAAAAATTGAATGATAAATCTCAAACCTAATACAGTATTCTAAAATAATGTATGATCAAATTTAACCACAGACTCAATAGAGAGATGGACTGGTGAGTATTACAGAAGACATCACCCATAGGACAATATTAGACAGTATATAAAGCATCATAAAATAATGTGAAATGCTCAAATAGATTATGATAAAAGTCTGTAAGATTAGCACTATAAAAATAACCGAAATATTGTAGGGGTATAGCTCAAAAGCAAACATGATTATTACAGAAGACATCACCAACATGCTAATATTAGACAGTATATAAAGCATCATAAAATAATGTTGAAAAACTTGATCAAAGTTAAATTGCTGAAAATTTCTCAAAGTATTTGGGTGAGTTTTTTTATTCTCTAAATACATACCTTTTCATCTAAAAGGAGGATATCAACACTCATAAGTTCCTTATTGCGTTTGAAGTTACGTGCCTCCCATATGCGAAGAAGGCATACTACAACATTCTGCGAAAGGTTGTTGAGTTTCAAATCCTTTACGAATTTGAATGAAGCAGAGGATGATCGTTCTTCGAAAAATTTCTGTTGCATGGGAAAACATAGTTGATCAAAGTGATTTTTAATCATTGTCTACGTTAATTATGAAATACAAAAAAAAATTGTCTACGCTAATTATGAAAGACAGACAAAGTTAAGAAGGGACCTCCATAGTAAATGTTTTCAGCATTGCAATAAGAAACAATTAAACCAATCACAATGCAAGTCAGGCCTGCAACATACAAATCAATCCCACCTATCAATTCAAAAAGTTCGAGTTTTCTGATTTTTTTTTTTTGTTCATTCAACCAGGAATGGCACAAGGACACTCAAACATATGCAGAGAAACAACATCAATATATGTTCTGTCTAAACTTTCAAGAATAAGTATTCACAAGAAAGTCAAAATCAGCTCAAATGCCCAAACATCTCCACATAACTCTTAGCATCTGCCCTCGTCTTGAAACCCTTTTGAATTAAATTCAACCCAAAATCTCAAACCACAAAATCAAATTCTTACATAGAAATTATTGCTCTATGCAACACTCTTTCATGAATCATGACACAAAAATTGAAGATGCACGAAGCCACTACAATCCCACCAACAAATATACACACATATAGACAAAATCAAAAAACAGACTATGTACAATTTACTGCACAGCTGAAACTGAAAGACTATACCTTTTTTCTCTGATCAGGGTGCATACTTTATCCAAAAAGCATCTAACCCGAAGCTAAAATAGAACTGAGCCGGATTAGATCACAAATATATCACCAACCTTGAATCCTGGAACTCCAAAATTTAAAGGTCATTAACATCACTCAAGCTTCAGTTAGAGCTGCCAAAGGGCAGATCAGAGATGTTCAAGAGAAACATGATTTCCACTACATCTCTTCCCATTAAAGAATATACTAACAAAAACATACAGAAACACATGCATAAATTACTCCCGAGAGAGCTACGAACTTGTGACGGATATACGATAATAACTTAGGCAGCCACAACGCCAATGTCTACGGGACAAATCGAAACGCTCTGCACCTGAAACAACAAATCAACAATCAATAAACAATATTTGGTCGATAACCCATTAAATAATTTTGGCAGATTCACTCAAAGAAGCATAATAAGATGTCACACTGCACTGAGTAAAAGGAGATATACAGAGTGAGAATAGTATAACATGAGACCATGAGAACAGTAGCCGGTTCCTCAGTGGCATTTAGAAGAACTGCCCACCCTTCACAAAAATATACAAATACACATGCATAAATTACTCCTGAGAGAGATACGAACCTGAGACGGATATACGATAAGAACTTAGGCAGCTACAGCGCTGATGTCTACGGGACAAATCGAAATGCTCTGCACCTGAAACAACAAAATATAAAATCAAATGCAAAATACCTTTAAAAAGGGTGGAAATGGAGACGGTTTCACTGCTGAAATTATTGAAAACCATTAAAAAGGCTTCTTGGACTCCTTCGGATGATTGTTGGTATTTCTTGAACTCCTTCTGAAGATTGTTGGTATTCCACTAAAAGGGTAAAAAACGTTATAAAAACTGAATTTCAGAGCGCCGGTGAGGGTTTTCGCTACCGAGAATCGACTATTGATCTTCTCTAAAGGGGAACGTTATAAAAACTAAATTTCAGAGCGCCGGTGAGGGTTTCCGCTGCCGAGAATCGACTGTTGATCTTCTCCAAAGGGGAACGTTATAAAAACTGAATTCCAGCAAGGCGGTGAGGGTTACGGCTGCCGAGAAGCGACTGTTGACCTACTCCAAAGGGGATGAGAAACGGAAGATAAGAAAGGAGATCAGAAATGAAAAGAGAATAATAAAATGCTGTTTGTTTTCTTTATTTAAAGACACGTGTCAAATGAGGGATATGCACACTTGGCAGCTTCCAAAGATAGATGACCATACTTTTATAATATAAGATTGTGATGATAAGTTAAGTGTTTAAAAAGAAATGCACGAAAGAAATGTAAAAAGAAAATAAATGACACAAAATTTACATGATTCAAAATAACTCTAACTATAATTTAAGTAGATATTAAAAGGTTGAGCAAATTTCGTGAGGGATCAATTCATACGCAAATCAGGCTATTTTTATTAGTTTGTAAACTCCAAGTTTTAAAAGTATTAACAATACCTCCCATGTATCATGTATGAGGAGAAAGTAAAATGTTAACTCGAATTTATGTGAATTTAATTTTTTTAAATATCAGTTGTAAAACAATAAATAATAAAAGATTTTTCTAGAGCTTTTATTATTGGGTCCACGACTTGAATATATGTGTTTTTCATTACTTTGTAAGCAAAGAAATAATGAATAATTTTTGTATATACTGGCATATATCTCTTTATACCCCCTTGGGCACTATATATACATTTCGTTTTCCTCTTGGGCACGCATCATGTGGTCTCCATTTTGTTAGTAGTGGAGCGTATTCTTTTTCTTCCACCATGCATTGGAGTTGTGGTTAGCCTATATGAGTGTGAGATCTGGAAAAACATTCTTGATGGTGGTGCTTTTGGTGCAAGAGTAGATCTTCAATTATCTTGGCCTTGATTTCCTCGCGAAGTTGTTAGGGTTATACTGACAAGTATGTTATTGCTTTGTATAATTAAACTGAATCTTGAGCTTTATCTGAAATAATTTTTTTATCAATGTGCTTTAAATAATATGAATGTTATTTATTTATTGCAAAATGTTCAAAAATAATAGTACAAGTTACACTGTAGAGAAAATGTGTTGATCCCCGAATAACTCACAACAAGATAACGTTATCAGTGTCTTGTAACAAGTACTAACTTCACAATCTAGATGACATTTGAACACCCCATTGGTAAACGGTTGATGTGTAGATTCTAGATTGATTTATCTTGACTAATGGATTACACTAGTGCATGATGATGCATTGAAGAGGACCTACAGAGAGGTAATGACCGTGCTGTCGAGGCACGCAAAATATAATCCTTAACTCTACTCTACTAACTAGTAGCAAAGGCAAGCAAGGGTCGATCCCACAGGGAGCAGGAAATCAATTTGTGAATTTATTATATTAATCTAAGAGTAATGCAACAGGGGGTTTGGTTGGTAACTAATTAAGCTATCACTAAATTAATGCTAATAAAAGAGAACGAAATTAAATATGATTAAGATTAAGAATGAGAAATAATATTCCAATCCTAAGTTCAGTATTCCCACAATTTATACTATCCTAATTAATCTTGTGACAGTCTTACTCCAATCTCAAATCTCTTCCCTAGAATAACGAGACGCTCAGTTAAACCGAATTAATTCTTAAGATTAGCTAGTTAAGAGATGCTCGTTAACTAACCCTATTTAATCAAACAACCTAAGTGAGACGCTCACTAGATTTAATTTGTTAAATGCATTCAACCACCAAATTAATAAAAAGACTGGACTGCAAAATATGAAACGTTCACTTCACATAACCCAGATCCGTATTACCCCTAGTGAATGATGCACTATTTGTTACTCGTGAATATATCCTATAACAATTACGGATTATAGTTTATATTCTAACTGTATAATTAAATGTAAATTAACCTAGCAGACCATTACTAAATTAATTACAAAAACTCCTGAACATGCAACCAAATAATACGAAAAACTCAAGATATGAAATAAGAACATATCATGAGGAATTAATTAAAAGATAATATAAAAGGGTTCAATATCTCTAGAATTGGAATATAAAAGTTCTTAGCCAAACATATTCATGAAGTCTAGAGACAATAAATTAAAAAACATAAAAAGGTCAAACTCTAATTGAAAATAAAATTCTGTCGCAGCTCCTTTCTAAGCTTCACGCCTTCGTCTCCTTCTCGCTCTAATTCCGCGTGTCTCCTCATAATTGCGGCTGCTCCCCTATATATTAATTTCCTCCTGATTCTTTCCTTATGTGTGTATATATGGAAACTTCATCCTTCCCCTCAATTTCCACCGACTTGGTATATAGGAATGCTCATTTAAGTTTAATGATGCATGGCCTCCTTCCTTCAGTGTCGCATGGCCCATTATCATCATCCACATCTCTTCACAGTTTAATTCCTATCAAAGCCCAAAAATCACAATAAAATAATTAAGGTGGAATTTATTCCATCAAATTCATACAAGTAGAAAAATACACAATTTTGATATAATTGAGTACAATAAATTGTACTCTAATAAACCAAAATATCATATAAATTTCTACTTATCAGGTAATTCTTTCGTACTGACTTATGGGATGAAAAATTAGACCTCAATGGTTGTTTATTTTTAAACCTTTGTCCCTTAAATAGGACTGTGTGCAATCGATGCGTGACACTTTGATTTGTTATGGGTAGAGAGTCAATGAGACTAAATACTTTGCATTTTGGGCGACACCATTGAGAACATAGTAGTTGCTAAGATTTAATACAGAGGAGCGTGTGCTTGGAGAGTTGATTAGTCCCCTTGGTGGGTTCATACGTTTCGTCATACTAAATTGTGCACGTGGAATTTATTTCTGGTATGATGATTAAGTTGAGTTGTCCTTACTACAAGGATAAAGATGTCAAATTAATTAAAGCGTTCAGTGGCTTGATTAATTGACGGACAAGAGAATCTTAAACACGGGAAATAATGACAGGGAGACATATGATTGTAATATGGATAGTGCAACAGTAATCCTATAGTGGAGTGAGATAAATGTTAATGGGTTGAATGACATTGGGCTCAATGTTAGAATTCAAGGCCAATTGGGAGGTCCAATATTAATTCTCCTAAAGGCTCCTCAAGTAGCCCAAATTCAATGTCCTACAATGAACAAGGTGTTTAAAATAAAAGAAATAATTTTGTGCCCAATTATTAAAATTTTCAAAAATTATGTATTTAATTTCATTAGAGATTTTATGAAAAATAGATATATATTTTAAATACAAGAATATTTAAGATCTCATTGAATTGATACATGTAAGATATTTTGAAAATATCAAGAAGATAATGAGGAAGATTAGAATATTTTTAATATTCAAGATTAGAATATTTGATATTCAAGATAATCAAGATTATGGAATATTTAATATTTAAGATATTCAACATTTCGTTGTGGAAATAGGATTGATCTAGAATCCTCATTATAAATATGAGATGAGGTAGCTCATCACATACACAATTATTAAGCCTTAAATTTTAGAAAATTGGGGAGCTTGGGCAACAAAATAAAATTATTTTTTCCTTGTGTTATAATTATTCGTGTGGCCTCCCACCAGGTGTACGAGCAAGAGCAAGGAAATACTTGAGAAGGCCTTTTGGGTTGATCAAGTTGATCATGTGGATCCAAAGCGAGGATCTCAAGAATTTGTCATCTCAAGGCCTTTTTGGTTGCTCAAGTTGATCGTGTGGACCAAAAGCAAGGATCTCAAGAATTTTTCATCTTGAGATATAAATTACTTAAAACCCTTTTACTCCGCTTGCGTAAGGACTTATGTGATTTTTATATATCTTTATAATATTTTGCATGCAAACCTTGTCGTTGGTTGTTCAACTATTTGATTTAATTATGTTTAAATCATGAAATTAGTTGTGTACTTAAATTTGTATTTAGTGTATAACCCAAATATATCTGGGCATCCGCGAAATTCCCCAACAAAAGCTCGATTGCTCGTGGCACATTGAGGATGAACCTCGATATTGCTCTTCGGTGACCTTGTTCCTCGGATCATGATACTTTTGTCTGGCTGAGGGTTTCCAGTCTAGCTCGGTCGATGTCCAGCTTGATCTTGCTTGTGCCCAACCAAGTTTCTCATCCTAGGCTGGTCGGTCCTTGGTAGGGGCTTGGGTCCGATTTTCAGACTGTTTCCTACATTGCGGGTTCAGATCTTAATGGGCTTGAAAACTATTAGGTCTAGGATCCAAAGCCTGATTAAAATCGTGCCACAATACATATTAACTATCGCTGTTGAAAATTAAACATCAAATATTTTTTTAAAACACTCATAGTTTTTATGCATAACATATGCATAACAATAATTGCTGAAGATTAAATTTCACGTGAACTCAAATTCACATAAATATTTAGCATATATATAGGACATGATTAGGGTCATATTTGCATCAAATTCGTGCTTATTTACATATGATACAAGGATAATTTGAATGCATTTAGGACACTAATTACTATACAATTAATTCTTAATCAATTTTGCAAAGAGTTGTGAAGTTGTAGGAATAATGAGGTAAAAAAGTGGAAAACGATTAAGACGTGATAAGTCAAAAATTCATTCGAGCAATCTGAGAGTGGAATATCATTTTCGAGACCTAATCTAAGTTAAATGAAGTTGAAAATGCATTTAGAGATCTTAGAAAGTCAAGATAAAACTTAGAGAAGTCGGAAATCTCCCGAAACAAACAAGAAATGGCCTAAACTAAGCTTAAAAGGCCTAAACCCAGCAAAAACCCTTATGTCCGAGAATATTTTAATGTGCTCTATTTGCACCATTTGCGCTCAGTCGAGCAAAAAGGTCCAAAGTTAGCAAAAATGTAGGTTGGGTAAAAGTGTAATTTTTTTAGTTTTTTGGGGACTTTCTTGTAAATTTCGGCCATGACACCTATATATACTTCATCTTCTCTATTTTAGGCATTAGTTAGGTAGATTAGAGTTAGTTTTCCACTCCAAAATTAGCTGAAAACTTCTCTTAGGTAGTTCCTAATCTTTTATGTAGAATTCATAGGTTTTAGCTTAGATTCATAAAATTCTTCCATTAGATTGTATCCTCTATCAAATTCCTGCTAGTTTATCATATTATTGGAAGTTTTTACTTAACGATTATATTGGAGAATTGAAGCTTTTTTACATTTACCATTTCATGCAAATCACCAATATGTGAGATCTTTCCATTTAATCTCAATTGTCGTTTGAATTCAATTCTTTCAGTGCGTTCTATTGTAGTTTTAGTCAAATTAGTCATGGACTAATCTCTTTATATTTTGAGTGATTTAGGTTATGGATGAATTTGAGTGTTAATTTATTCCACTACTTGATTGGGTGGAATTAAATGATTAAATTCTTCGGATGATTAATTGAACTTTGAATGTTGAGCTTGAAATTAAGTTCTTCGATTTAATTGGCAACATATGAAAATTGAGTTGATAGAATTGAAGGTGTGTAGGTGATTGTTGTGAACACCAAGTGTTTGTGTTAAGGCCTCTATGACATTGAGAGATGCTAGGACACTACAAGAAAAATGGTGTTTGTGCTAAAAACTGTTGTCTAAAGTAAAAAATATGTTGCTTAAAGTATAACAGTTACCTTTTATATATGGAATATGTTGTCTTTTAAAGTTTAACCGTTGTCTTAAAGGCGTTGTTGTAAAAAAGTACTTTACTACAACAATTTTTGACCCGATGTATATCTATGTTTTTAAGAAAAACTGTTGAAAGACAACGGTTATCAAACCGTTGTCTATGGTCAAAAGACAACGTTGTTAAAGAGTATGTTACTACAACAATTTTTGAACCGATGTATATTTGTGTTGTATATCTGTGTGTTCAAGAAAAAATTGCTGAAAGACAATGGTTATCACACCGTTGTCTATTCTCAGAAAGCGACGTTGTAAAAAACTATGTTATTACAATAGTGTTTGAACCGTTGTATATCTACATTGTACATCATTATTTTTTGGAAACAATTACTAAAAGACAACGAGTATGTAACCGTTGTATATCACTATAAAAGCAGGATTGTAAAAAGTTTTATATTTTCATCAAATGGTGTTGTATAAAACTATACACCACTACAAACATATAATGAAATAAAGAGGGGACTTAGTGAGGGGGATTGAATCCCACTTTAATAATAAAGGTTAAAGAAGATTTTAGTGAGGGGCAAAAATATTTAAATATAAAGAGGGCCGAGAAGAGGGGAACAAAAAACCCTCTCTAATTAACAAGGGTAAACCAAATTTGTGAGAACAAAACCCTCGAGAACGAGCAAGGGTTCGAACCCTCGACAATCAGCGAGCACAAGCCCCTCGCCAACTCAGGCCGAAACGAGCCAAGGGTCTTTCCCTCACAGACTCGCGAGCATAAGCCGTCGCGCACCTCAGGTCGGACCGAGGTGAGGGTACCCCCATAATAACGTCGTGGGCTTGGCGAGGGTTTTTCCCTTGCCAATTAAAATAGGGCCCACTTTGTACAAAATGAAGTACATGAAATGACCACCCATAATGAACAGGCTGGAGATGATCAATCAGAGGCTCCAGACTTGTCTCAACTATATGTGAAGACCGTTGGAAAAAAGTACGGTAGTATACGCGGACTGGGACAACTAGGCAAGTCAAGGCACATTATTTTTGGGCCTGGTGGGACATCAGTTATTATGCACATCGGATCTTATAGCCAAGTTGATATTGACCGGTTGATGATCATGACTGATGAAAGGGTGGCTAAAGCTGTGGATGAAAAAGTGGCTGAGATAGAGAGGAAAAAATAAGACGACGAGGAGCGTCGAAGAGCATAAGAACGTCAGGAGCGCGAGGAGTTTCAGAGACAAATGCGTGAGGAGTTTCAGAGACAAATGCAACAACAAGTGCAAGAACAAATGCTGAAATGTATGCAGGAGGGTCTAGTACAGCGCAGCCATCCCGGACGACTGACACGATGATGCTCACTCACCACATGATTCTCACTCACCACATGACTATCATGGACACCGTAGAGCACCACATGATTCTCACTCTCAACGTGACTCTCAAGGACACCGTAGACATGGGAAGGGACCGAGAGGTTGATACATTTGATGTGTATGTTTTGAATTATATTTTTAACTTTGTCTATTTTGAATTATTTAACTTTGTGTACGTTTTGTACTATATTTTGAATTATATATTCAAATGATTGGGCACCTACTAACTATTAGTGTGATTTGAAATATTTAATATTTTAAATTAAAATGATAATTTGAATCAATCTTTTTAATTAACAAAATTATTGGAATTAATGTTTATAATTATTTGAATTAATATTTAGAAATATATAATTAAATATATATATATATATATATATATATATATATGATAATTTTATTAAAACTAAATATACAAGTATTACATAATTAAAAAAATAATTTTAGATTAGTATAATTACATAATATAATAATAATAATAAAATAAATATATAACACTTATTTAAAATAAAAAATATATATATTGTGTATATATATATATATATATTTATAATGAAATATTGAACAAGAAATTTCATTTGCCCAAATGGTAAGACACTCATTCACATATACGAGAGGTCACAGGTTCAAACCCTCTCACACGCAAAGGGAGGCTGATATTCGCGTGGGTAGGATCCGGATCGGTTCAGCCTACGGGTCTGGCCCCGTAAAATTAATTTTTTTAAAAAAGACAACGGCTCACAACCGTTGTCTATAGTCACAAATAAGGATATGAACATGCTACAATAATATAGTTTATATATATAGACAACAATTAATAACCGTTGTAGTAACGAAAAATGACAACGGCTCAGAATTGTTGTCTATAGTCACAAATAAGGATATGCACATGCTACAACAACATATTTTATATGTATAGACAACAGTTAATAACCGTTGTAGTAACAAAGAAAAGACAATGACTCAGAACCGTTATCTATAGTCACAAATAAGGATATGCACATGCTACAACAACATATTTTATATGTATAGACAACAGTTAATAACCAAACCGTTGTCCAAACTTGATACCTACTACAACATGAGCTTCTACAACGGTGTTTTTTATAGAAAGACAACGGGTTTCCACTGTTGTTGTATCCATTTTTTCTTATAGTGGGAGTCTAGAACAAACCAAGAGAAGTGCTAGCCATTTAAATGAGTTTAATATTTAATAAGGGAGTAATTATCTAGTTAAATTATTTGATGAAATATTGATTTCAATAGGATGAATTAAGATTTGGTTTAATACATAATTGAGATTACCCGGAGCATACACCCATCCACTGGACTCTAAAGAAGAGTTAGATTAGTTCAACCCTATTTTCTATCGTGTTTTTAATTGTTAGAAAGTAGGATCATAACTTGTTCTTAAATTCTTCTTTTGTATTTGAAAAGCATAAAATCTTTGGATTAAACTAACATACTCTTCTTTTTCTTGATTCAATATTTAACTTGATCATTGTCTTTCTATAACAATGATCACATACACTTGTATGTGCATAAAAAAGAGAAATTATATTTTTGGCACCGTTACCGGGGATCAAACTCGGCCATCCGCGTGACAGGCGAGAATACTTACCACTAATCATCATATCGTCGTCCTCTTCCTTTTTCATTCTTCTCTTTTTTTTACTTCTTCTTGTCTTAAGAGTTCTACTAATTCTTTTTTATGATTACATTAATTTTGATATTAATCCTCTTTATGACACCATTGATTATGATACTTCTTTTGTAAGCAATGACACGAATCACAAAGAAGAAGAAAAAGAAGGGGAAGATGATAATGAGGGTCCAAGTGCTGAAAGCCAAGATGTCAATTCTATTATTTAAAAAGAGTAAGAGGAATGTCCACTAATAGACAAGAAAGAGAATGAGGAAGAACATCAAGGGGGAGAGAAAGATGAGTTAAAAAGTTAAATGAGCAATTCTACATGTTTAAAGTCTTTCATTTGTACTTTAAATGATATAATATTTCTTGTAATTTCATTATGCCTCTTGGTAGAATTGATCAAAATATAGAATTGAAAAGTCTCTTTGGTATCCTAGATAAATGAAAAGATGGGTGGATAGAGATGAGGAGAAAAAAAAATGAAGGTTGTGAATTCAAGAGCATAGGGAAGAGGAATGTAGGAGATTAGTATGCTAATGAAGAGAGTCTCCTTGACTTTGAGACTAAAAAATTGAAATACAATGGCAAGGAGGACCAATATCCTTGGCCAGTTCGATGAGCTAAATATTTATGTTTGGCTTGAAGATGTTGACACTAGCGATAAATGGGAGACAACTCATTATTTTATTTTCTTTAGTTTGTTATTTTAATTTTTAGGTGTTTGGTCTTAATTCTTGTATTTTCGGTTCTCTTTTGTAGGAAAAGAATGAGCTGACATGAAAAAAAAAGGATTAATAACAACTAGATATGCAATATCTACTCCTAATCACAATTCAGTGTTAATATCTCCCCTTATTAAATTTGAGTGCAATCTCCTTAACAAAGGGTCATCCACTTCCTATTAACTGCGAGATTGCTACTCTGCAAGCTTTAATTTGAAAAAAAAATATCTTAAGCACACATCTCATCTCTCTCTCCCCCACACGTCTTCTCTCTTCCCCCCTTCTCTCTCTCTACACACTTCTTCTCTCTCTTCCACACCATATCTACACACACACACTCTCTCTCTTTCTCTCTCTCTAAATGGGGATGGATTTTGTGAGGCGACGGACGGCGGATGTTTGAAGGGAGATGAAGGGTAGTGGTTTGACAGGGGTACGGGTGGTGGAGGCAAAAACCCGTGGATGGCGGAAGGGTGGAGGTGAAAACCGGTGGATGGTGGAGATGGAGCCCGCGACCGAATTTTACATGCATCTGCTTCCCCTCGTTTTCGTCATCAGGACTGAATTGTGGCTTATGGCAAAACATCATCCAACGGTGACAGTGACTTTGGATTCAACTCCAATGACAGCAAAAAGCTTCGAATCGGCGCGATTCCAGATGCCAGGTATCAATTTTTTTTTTAGATTTTGGATTTTTTCAGATTTTTGTATTGACTTGATGTTTGAGTTTTGTTTTATCCCAAACCCAGATAATTCATCCAACCTGTGGACGACTTGTTGGTAGAACTTTGTCGAGTAGATCTGGTTGTGATTGAACTTTTGTTCTCAGAGATGTCTTTTTGATTTTGAAAATCGAACAGCAAAACAGTGAAGCTGTGTGTTTGAAGCAATGGGCACAGAAAACCGGTGGATGGCGGTAGGGTGGAGGTGAAAAACCGGTGGACGGTGGAAACAATCCCAACCGAGAAAGCCACTGTGTATGTGTGTGTGGATTGAAATAGTGAATCCTAAATTAATTATTTTTTGTGGGTACACCATATGTTTGTTTAATTGCTTCAATGACTTTCTCAAGAGCTTCAAACTCCTTATTTTCTTCGAATGATTCTATTCTTTTTGTTTTTTTTTTTATTTTAAATAGATTTTTAGTAATTTTGTATTCTTTCAATTTGAAAAGTTTGATTTTCTGGTAGTCACGAAAAGGGTAGTACAATGAAAATACTATGGTACAATCACAAAAGCTTTAGTACTATCATGAAAAATTTACTACAGTACATAAGCATCAAAATGGTACAATCGCATATTCATTAGTATATTTATTTTTCACCGGAAAAGTTGCTTGCTGGAAAATTAACAAAATTTCATGAAGAATAGCAACTGATTGATACAGCAAAATATCATGTGTCAACAGCAGTGCATATCACATCATTGTACCTTTTGACAGTGCAATAAAATGCATAATTGAGATAACCTTTGAGTATACACCCATCCCTTGCACTCTAAACAAGAGTAAGATTAATTCAACCCCTGTTTTCTATCATGTTGATTAATTGTTAGAAAGTATGACATTTTTAAATTCTTCTTTTGTGTTTGAAAAATATAAAATCTTTGGATTAAATTGGTCTAGCTGTTGTTTTTCTTTAATTTGAAATTTAACTTGGTCATTTTCTTTCCGTAGCAACGATCACGTATATTTGTGTGTAAAAAAAAAAGCAATAAGGATCGCATCATACAATTTATTTGCGTCGAAGGTTTAACATAATCTACGCAATTGTTATATATACATATATTCATAGCTCTAAATTCGTATAAATTCAAACCATGTGTGGACTTCCAACATTCCAAGTCATGAAAAGAATTATATATAGTTACAATGTTTTAGTATATTCCATTGTACATATTTTATCAATCTCAATTTACTTTTAAAGCCATGTGGGTTCTCTCTCTCAAGTAATCATCACGATTATATGAAATACAACACACCCATCACATGGTCATGGAATCTAACCATACTATATGCAATAGTCCTCTTTCACTCTTTGATTATAAAATAAACCACGCTTTCTCCTTACTTTTGTATTTTAGTTGCGGTTGTGATTAGAATTTTTCATGAAGCATGCCACATTTATAATAAATAGGAGCAGTGGAATTAATATTCTTGGAAGTGGTCCACCCGACAATTGTCTATTCTTTTGTTTAATTTATTACTAAATTGATGCACATATAGTAAATAAATTTCAAAATTTTACTTAGAAAAAAAGTCAAACTGTATGCACTAGATATATGTCATGAACACAAAGATTAAGAGAGGTGATTTTGATGAAGTGTTAATTCCTGGAAGTGTTTCGAAGAAGAAGGAGAAAGATAATGCTAGTATTATGTCTGAAGAGGAAAGTGAAAGTGAATGTGCAGGTGCTAATCCAAAGGTTGAAGAAGAAATTGATCAAACGGTGGGGAAGATTACACTTGCCACTCAATTAGGAAAATAAAGCTTATTTCTGTATTTTCCTTTTAAGTTTAGTATTTGCAATATAGTACCTTATTTCCCTAAAATTACAGCTATAATTATTGGTCCCCAGTAGCTTGTTATTAGGTGGTACCATTTGCTCAGAGAAGAATCATCAGAAAATATTCTAACTTCTTTCTCTCTCTCTCTCTATTCTTATCTCTCTATTCTTATCTCTCTTTCCCTCTCTCCCCCTCTAATCATTCTCATATCATCAAATCTTCAAAATATCACTCTACAATTTACATTCTGTTCTTATTAATCATACCCAGAAAATAGATTTCATTGAAGTAGTGTACAGTTCACTACATTTGGTATCCAGAGACAGGCTTTTTCTTTATTTCCTGTTATGGCTGAAGGCACCAGGTTTAAGGATCTGCAAGATTCCCACAAGAAGTTAGAGCAATTTGTACACGGTGAGGCCTACAAATGGCAAGCTGCAACTTAAAATTTTCAAGAAAGATTTCAAATCCTTACCTCCTCAATTGATGATCAAAAGGCTGATGTTTCGGGTAAGCTTGATGATCATGTCACCAATACTTTAGCTGCTTTACAGTTACAATTACTGAATATGGAAAAAAGGTAAAAGTCAGTGTGACAGGTCTTCTTTACTGGGAGACCCTCCTATTGGTTCCTTTAGTTCTATTTCTTTTCCCCAACCTGACAATCCACCTAGAAATAGACATCTCATTGATCCTAATCCTATTTCTATCCACAGTCCCATTCCTAAAGTGGAATTCCCTAAGTTTGATGGGTCAAATCCTAGGGGTTGGATTCTTAAATGCAACAACTATTTTCAGCTTATTCCTAATTTGTCAGATTCTCAGAAAATCAATTTAGCATCTATTCATTTTGAGGGTAAAGCTGCTCTTTGGTTTCAAAATTTCACTCTCAAATGCACCAATTTAACTTGGGATATATTTTTGGAGGTTCTTTCAATCAGATTTGAGGAGACAAGGGAGACTTCTATTATTGCTGAGTTTAACAAACTACAACAAACTGGTTCTTATTCTGATTATGTGGATAAATTTGAAGAGTTGAAGGCTTGTTTACTTTTGAAACATGGTGATTCTTTTTCAGAGGCTTATTTTATTGCCAGTTTCATCAGTGGCCTAAGTGTTGAGTTACAATCATTTCTTAACATGTTTGAACCCACCTCTTTACAACAAGCTATAATTCTAGGGAAGAAACAGGAACACACATTAGATGCTCTCACGAAGAAATTTAAGCCTTCCTATAGAGGTCATACCCCTAACCCTATCTCAAATTCTCAACAATGGAAGAAGCCTGATGCTTCTTCTCCCAGCTTCACCAAAACTCTCCAACCCAAAACACCTATCAAACTTCTCACACCTACTGAGATGGCAGCTAGACGGGAAAAGGGTCTTTGTTACAATTGTGATGAGCAATTCATGAAGGGCCATAGGTGTAAACAGAGGATCACCTACATGATTATGGTTGATGAAGCCAATTCTGATTTTTCTGAAAGTTTTCTTCCAGATGCTATTCTAGAGGATCACACTGATTCTCCTTCTATTGAGGAGGTGCAAATGACTATCAATTCCATTTCTGGTGAGAGTGGGGTGACTACCTTGAGGATTGTTGGTCAATCTTCTGATCACACATTGAATATTTTAATTGACACAGGCAGTACAATCAGCTTTATTCAGGCCTCTATAGCCAAAAAGTTGGGATGTACACTCTCTCCTACCAAACCTATTTTGGTGAAGGTAGCTAATGGCCAAAAAATGGTTAGCTCTCAGCAGGTGGATTCTTTCTGCTGGACTATGCAACAACATACATTTACTTATACTCTCAGATTGTTGGAAACTGAGAGTTGTGATCTAATCTTGGGTGGAGATTGGTTGAAAGCTTGTACTCCCATTGAATTGGATTACAAGAATATGACAATTACTGTTTCTTTGTTGGGTCAAAGAGTCAAACTACAAGCTTTAACATCTGCTGCAGGGTGCAAACTTATCACTGAACTATCATTTTTGCAGTTGCTTCATGATGATTTTTCAGCTATTGAGGAGGTTTACATGGTCTCTATGCATTCTTTACCAGTAGACGAAGATCTTACTCTCCATAATCTACTTTCTTCCTATCAAGATGTGTTTGAGGAACCTGTTGGTTTACCACTTTCGAGAGGGGTGGAACATCAGATTGTTTTGAAGCAGGGTAGTGTGCCGAGACAACAATTTCCCTATAGAACTTCTCACTCACACAAGGACGAGATTGAGAAGATTGTGAAAAAACTCTTACAGGCTGGTAATATTCAACCCAGTAGAAGCCCATTTGCTTCTCCTGTGATTTTGGTGAAAAAGAAAGATTCTAGCTGGAGAATGTGTGTTGATTATAGGTATCTGAATGATCTTACTATCAAGCGCAATGATCATATCCCTTCTATTGAGGAACTTCTAGATGAGTTACATGGGGCTAAATATTTTTCTAAGATTGATCTAAGACCTGGTTATTTTCAGATTCTAATGAATCTTGATCATAGGTATTTGACTACCTTCAGAACTCATAATGGGCATTATGAGTTCTTGGTCATGCCTTTTGGGCTTTGCAATGCCCCAGCCACTTTCCAATCCTTAATGAATCAGATTTTCAGAGAATTATTAAGGAAATATGTGTTGGTTTTCTTTGATGATATTCTAATTTACAGCCCTACTTGAGAGACTCATCTTGCACACTTGGATTCAGTTTTGAAGCTTTTAAGGGAAAATCAGTTATTTGCAAAGAGGAGCAAGTGTCATTTTGGCCAAACTAAGGTGGAATACCTTGGTCATATTATATCTCAGGAGGGGGTTGCTACTGATCCTGAGAAGATAGCTTGTATGCCTAATTGGCCAACTCCAAAGACCCTTAAACAATTAAGGGGATTTTCGGGATTGACTGGTTATTACAGTAAGTTTATAAGAGGGTATGGTCTTATCAGTAGACCTTTAACAAATCTCTTGAAGAAAGAGGGTTTTAACTGGAATTCTGAAGCTGATGTGGCTTTCAATTAGTTGAAGTTAGCTATGACTTCTGCTCCTGTACTAGCTTTGCCTGATTTCACCAAGGGGCTGTCTTAATGCAAGAAGGAAAACCTTTGGCCTTTATGAGTAAGGTTTTGTGTCCAAGGAATCAAGCCCTTTCAATCTATGAAAGAGAGTTCCTAGCTGTAATCATGGCTGTTCAAAAGTGGACTCACTATTTGCAAGGAAACAAGTTCATCATAAGAACTGATCAACAATCCTTGAGATACTTGTTAGATCAGAAAATTTTGACACCATTACAACAGAAATGGATTACTAAGCTGCTAGGATTGGACTATGATATTCAGTATAAAAAGGGGTCTGCCAACAATGTGGCTGATGCTTTGTCTAGGAGGCTGTATTCAGAAGTTCTTTGTTCTCATCTCACCACTGTTATTCCTAAATGGATTAATCAAGTTTTGACTAGTTACAAAAATGATGAGTTCATTAGTAAAATCCTGGCTGCTAAGGCTATTAACCCTGATAGTTATCCCAAGTTTCAGGTTATTCAAGGGCTGGTAAGATACAAAGGCAGGGTTGTTATTGGAACTAACCTTGATTTTAGGAGATTGATATTCTCAGAAGTGCATCAGTCTGCATATGGTGGTCATTCTGGAATCCTTGGCACCTATATGAGAATGAAAAGGGTGTTTTACTGGCCAAAGATGAAATCTGACATTATTCAATGGATTCAAGGTTGTGATGTTTGTGCAAGGGTTAAACCTGATCAAGGTCCATATCCTGGTTTATTACAGCCTTTGCCTATTCCATCTCAAGCTTGGACTCATATTACTATGGATTTTGTGGAGGGATTGCCCAAGTCTTGGGGTAAAAATGTCATCTTAGTGATTGTGGACAGATTCACTAAGTATGCTCATTTTATTGCTTTCTCTCATCTTTTTACTGCTCAATCTGTTGCAAAATCTTTTCTGGATGTGATTTATAAGCTTCACGGATTACCTATTAGTATTCTTACTGATAGAGATAAAATATTTACTAGCTTATTTTGGAAGGAACTATTTCATTTGATGGGGACTCAATTGGCAATGAGCTCTGCCTACCATCCTCAATCAGATGGGCAGACTGAGAGGCTCAACCAGTGTTTGGAACACTATCTTAGATGTATGGTGCAAGATGCTCCCAAACAATGGTTAAAGTGGCTGCCATTAGCTGAATTTTGGTATAACACCAATTACCATACAAGTTTGAAAATCACACCCTTTCAAGCATTGTATGGTTATTCACTACCTTCCCTATCTTTGGGTTCCTATTTGGATTCAACCCACTCCGATGCTACAGACTGGGTGCAACAAAGGCAGGTATTCACTGAACTAATCAAGGAAAATCTTTCTAAGGCTAAAGAGCGAATGAAATTTTTCGCGGATAAGCAACGACAAGAAACAACATTTTGTGAAGGTGATTTTGTCTACCTTAAGTTGCAACCTTTCAGGAAAAATTCTCTATTCCTCAGAAAGAATCTCAAGCTATCCCCAAAGTATTTTGGCCCGTACAAGATAATAGAGCGGATTGACCCGGTTGCTTACAAACTCGATCTACCCCAAATTCCAAAATACATCCTGTTTTCTATGTCTCACTACTGAAGAAATATGTTGGGGATAAGATAGTACCTTCTACAAATCTGCCTCCGGTGGATCTTGATGGTCTCTTCCAGATATTACTCGCTAAAATTGTTCCAGTCCACACTTCGTCGTCTACAGCAGATAACGGAAAGAAGGTTAGTATTTTTTGGGGTTTTATAAGCTGGAATATTACATCAGTGGAAGATAGTGCTTTTGTAAAGAAGAAATTTCCTTCATTCTATCCTTAGGGACAAGGATCTTTCATCCCGGGGAGTATTGTCATGAACACAAAGATTAAGAGGGGTGATTTTGATGAAGTGTTAATTCCTGGAAGTGTTTCGAAGAAGAAGAAGGAGAAAGATAATGCTAGTGTTATGTCTGAAGAGGAAAGTGAAAGTGAATGTGCAGGTGCTAATCCAAAGGTTGAAGAAGAAATTGATCAAACGGTGGGGAAGATTACACTTGCCACTCAATTAGGAAAATAAAGCTTATTTCTGTATTTTCCTTTTAAGTTTAGTATTTGCAATTTAGTACCTTATTTCCCTAAAATTATAGCTGTAATTATTGGTCCCCACTAGCTTGTTATTAGGTGGTACCATTTGCTCAGAGAAGAATCATCAGAAAATATTCTAACTTCTTTCTCTCTATCTCTATTCTTATCTCTCTTTCCCTCTCTCCCCGTCTAATCATTCTCATATCATAAAATCTTCAAAATATCACTCTACAATTTACATTATGTTCTTATTAATCATACCCAGAAAATATACAAAAATATGATTTCATCGGAGTAGTGTACGGTTCACTACAATATACTGTATAATTTAAGTATATTTTAAAAAAAATAACATTTGCGTAGAAATTTCTAAATATAGAAAATAAAAAAAGAGAAAACCACGCGCATTTATTCTCTCGCTCTCCCCAGGCCTACATAATTAGTCCCCACCCCCAACCCCCGGTAGTATTCTCTCCCCTGCCTACGTACTTATTCACCCCCTCTCCAACCGCATACATGCTAAATTAACTCCCCATGCCAACAAAAGTTGTAGGCATTAACTCTTTCTTTTTTTAAAGTTTATTTTAATTTTTTAATTATTGTGTTGATTAAAAATATACATTTAATATTATATTAGAAAAAAATATTTATACATATACTAACACACATTTGACTCTTATAGTAACACACGTTTGCTCTAATAGTAACAAAAATTTGCTTCAGAATTTGTATTACTATATGGACAAAGTGTGTTACTATAAGGACAAAATATATTTTTATGAGAATAAATATGTATTTCTTAATTTATTCATCATCCCTTTAAATCTAGTTATATTGTTTCATTTAATACATATGTTTTTTTTTAAATATTTATTTCTATAAAAATAAATAAATATTTGTGAATAATGAATATTTGTTCTTCTAGTAACAAACATTGTACTCTTGCATTATGTGAAAAATTATTTATTCCATAAAAATAAATGAATATATGTAAAATAACAATATTTTGTAAGATAGTAACACACATTTGCTCTAATAGTAACACACATTTGTCTCCCAGTTTGTGTACTATATGGGCAAAATATATTTTTATGAGAATAAATATGTTTTTCTTAATTTATTCATCATCCATTTAAATCTAGGTATATTGTTTCATGTAATACATGTTATTATATGGAAAAAATAATTATTTCTATAAAAATAAGTAAATATTTATGAATAATCAATATTTGTTCTTATAGTAACACACATTTTACTCGTAGATTATGTGAAAAATTATTTATTTAATAAAAACAAATGAATATATGTAAAGTAACAATATTTTATAAGATAGTATCAAGTACATTTGCTCTAATAGTAACATATATTTGCTCTCTAGTTTGTGTTACTATATGGGCACATGTGTGTTACTATATCGGCAAATGTGTGTTACTATAAGGGCAAAATGTACTTTTTTATAAGAATAAATATGTGTTTTTAATTTAATCAGCATCCCTTTAAATTTATGTATAATGATTCATGTAATAACATACTTTTTACTATTTTATATGTGTTATTATATGAAAAAATAATTATTTTTATAAAAATAAATAAATAATTATGAAAAAACTAATATATTTTTTATATTAATACACATTTATCTTATATTTTAAGAGAAAATATTTATTTTATACAAATAAATAAATATATATAAAATAATAATATTTGGTCTGGAAAGTAACATACATTTTTCTTTATAATAACATATATTTATTCATATAATAACACAATTGAGAATAAAGTTTTAAATTTATTATATAATATTATTTGATTTTTTAAATCCTTAACAATTAAAAAAAAAAGATGAAGAACATCATTTTGCATGAAGATCCTTATTAGAAGTTATAACGAGGGGGCTGGGAGGGAGTATACACAAGTCACAGGGGGAGTATATGTTAGCAGCGGGTATTGGACCCCTGGGTGGTCTACGCGTGAGTAATTTTTTTTTCTAGTTTATTTTTGAAAATTTTTACGGTAGAAAATTTTATATAAATTTTTATCATTTTTAAATGATTGTAGTTATATTAAAAAATTAGAGCTGATTACACTAAATAATCATAAAAAACACTATAACGGTTCAATGTAATTAACTTTAACCGTTAAAATGTAATAAGCTCCAACAGTTTAGTGAAAACAATTCCAATTATTTAAAAATATTTTTAAATTACACTTTATATCTGATACATAAAAAGATACTGGCAATAGAAAAACCATAGGATATATTTTCACATGGAACATATAAAACGACAAGATTATAATGTGATATTTAAATTTTCTAAAGTAATAAAAAATTACAATTACTTTTTGTAAAATGTTCTTCTCTAAAATATAAAAAAAATGGGTCAAAATAATTTGGAATACTAATTTAACGGTACAAGGAAAACTAGGTGAGACCATTCGAGTTTGTATCAGACTCAAACTTATTTTACATGGAGCATCATATTTCAATAAACTTTTCCCCATATTTTTTATTTAAATTGAAGATAATGAAATAATATTTTATTTAAAGTCAAATAATGTTGTATATAAGATACAAACCATTTTATTACATTTTTAAATAATATGAACATATTACAAGAAATTACATATAAAATACATTTTCAGTTATGCTAATTTCATTAAAAAAAAAAAACCCTTTTCCCTCTCGCCCCTTTTCCCTCTCTAAAAAAACCCTACTTTTCACTCCGCCGCCAGTGAGAAATTTTCGCTGTTCCACTCTCCTCCGTGCAACTCTTTTTGCTGCTGTTTCAGATCTGCTGCTCTCTCCTCGCTCGCCGATAGTCCTCTTAGATCTATTTGAGGACTGTTTGAATAGGAGTCTCCGTCGTCTCTCTTCGCTTGTTGTTTCAATTGTTTTAACGGGTTCATCCTTTCCAACGGTGCCGTTTTTACAGTATCGATTGGTAGGATGACCCGTTAAATCTGATTTTTCTTTATTTTATTTCTGTTGTTTGTTTTAAATTTCTGCAGTTTGGTGTTTTTTTACTTCTGTCATTTGTTTTTTTAGATTTTATTTTCCTTCTCCTGCTCTAGTAGTTGTGAGATTATCTACACCCTGTGTGGTATGTCCTTTTATTTAATCAGGTGCTTCTTTTTTGATGTTGTGTCTAGGATTCAGATCTGGTAGCGTGTCAGATGATCATGAATCCTGTAGGACTTTCGGTTGAAGTGCAGGATTGATTCGAATGGATGCAATTTTTAGATGGTAAAAAATCAACTTAGTGTGGGTGTTATTTACCATAGAGCTTTAAAATTGTTAGCATTTGTCTCTTTTGTGTACTCTCCATTTCCTCTCGATTGGTTTAGAGCATTTGTTTTCCTTTGTAATCAAGGGGTTAGGAAACTGATTTTTGTACTCTATATTCTTGTATTTGTAAAAGATTTCCTTTAAAAAAAATACATATAAAATACTACATGCTTAATAGTTTTAGCCGCAATCTTTAATTAAGTCATTATATATATAATCAAATTGTGGTTAATTAATTGAATGAGCTGATCAGATATGGTTGATCAGAGATATGCACTAATTAGTGACCTAACTTTAAGAAACATCTTCAATTTCTTCAAATAATTCACCAGATCAAGTGCATTCGTGTATATTTACTCCTTTTATTTTTTATTTATATATGTAGTTAAAAAACTATTACAATTAAGGGCTCTTTTAGAATCATATTTACAACTAGAGACGCCACTTTTAAATAGTTACAATAGAGGGTAAATGGACGGAAAATTTATTACTCCCTCCGTCCCAGAGCAATTTGCAAGGGAGGAGGGGCACACAAATTAAGAAGAAAATAATATAAAGTAAAAAAAAAAATATTTTGAGGGTTAATTTCGTAAAATTTTATGTAAAAAGTGATAAAATTAGTTGGATTGAGTGTAATGTGGGCCCAAAAAGTGAAAAAGTAATGACATTTTGTGTAAATATGTAGATATTGTGAGGGTGAAGTTTATAAAAGAATTTTTTTTTTGGGTCTACAAGTTTCTCTGGGACGTCCCGTAAATAAAAACTTGCAAGTTCCTCTAGGACAGAGGGAGTACATATAAGGGCAAAATTACCTTCTGCCATTCTAAAAAAAAAATCAGATGAACAATAAATGTCACATCATAAATTTAATTTGAAAATACATACAATACAACTCATTTAAGTCATCTCATCTCATTTCTCTCTCTCTACAATCAAATATTACACGCTTCTCTTTCTCTCATCTATTATTGTAGAGGACGAAGGAAACACGCCGGAGATTGAGAAGATGATGAAGGAAATGAACGGCGGATGCGTCTTCTGGCGATGGAAATGAACGGCTCCCCGGTTTCTGATGCCGCTGAGGAGGGGGATCTGATTACCTTCTGCCATGGCCAGAAATGATTTGCCTCCCTGAGCGGTGTAGTGACGGAGTTTTAGATCTGTTCACAGATTATGCCGCTGTTGAACGGCGCAGTGCTGAGCGCAGCGGGGGATTTTCATATCTGTTCACAAGAACAACCCTCCTTCTCTTTGAATGAAGAGTTACGGCGCTAATGCGCCGTCCAAGTCTCCCAACTCCCATGTTTTTTAGTTAATTACCAGAGTCCTCAGGCGCTCAGCCTCGTACGCCGCCTCGTTCAATTAAAGCGGCATCATTTTGACGCTTAGTCGTGGTGTCTGTTACTTTCTGGCATAGGGATAAGAGGCGATAGTGATGCGCCAGATTCATTGAAAAAGTTTACAGAGTGAAGCAGAGAAAGCGGAGAAAGCCGATGGAAGTAAATTTAGCCGAGAGCTCCGCAGCTGCGGCAACGGGTTGGGCCTCCAGCAAGGCTCAGGCAATGGATTGGGGCTCCGGCGAGGCGATGGAACATGAAACGACATTGTTCCCAACCAGGATCCCTGCTGCCGCATGGCCAATTCTTCCAACCATTTTGATTTGAGTCGTCATCTCATTGATGCTTGATCTTTTTAGGCATAATGAAATCTCCTTAAATTTGAAAGGTCCTAAAATATTTTTTGTATTAATTTATTTAATTAGACTCCTAAATTAGAAAATTGTCCTTGGAACTAGAATTTTTTTTTTTGTAATGGTTTCTTTTTTTGGAATGATTTGTGGTTGAACTCTGAATTTTTTTGGTCATTGGTGCAGTTACAAGTTGGTAAACTATTGTAAAATTACACTAAAATATAGCATTGTAAATAGTATAATATATAGATCAATAGCATCATAAATAACACAAAATTTATAAAATTACACTAAAGTATTGTCGCGTCTCGACTGAAAAAAATAGTTACATCTGAAAGACTTAAATACGACTAATAAAGTTCAGAAAAAAACTCGAAAGTACTAGCGCATACTCAAAAGTATAGTCGCAGTTATTAAAAAGTATTGACCCATCTCGTCGAAAATTTTTTGACTGAAAAAATACATGAACAGTTGAAAAAAAGTACATGAACAGTCCATTTTTCATATGAAATTGTACTCCCTCCGTCCCAAGATAAATTTCACACTTGCCTAATAGGGACGTCCCAACATTTTCTTCACACCCCAAAAAAGAAAATAAAAATATCATTTTATTTACAATTTTGCCACTCATATGGCCCACTTATTATACTAAAACAAGACACTTAATACTTAATTTATTATCAATCTAATTAACAGCATTCATTAAAAATCCACCAAATCTAACCCATTTCAAACCAACCACCCATATTCCATTCATTTCATCTTCTAGATTTTTCACAAAAACCCTAACCCATCGTCTTCTTCTTCTTCTTCCACGATGAAGACCGATCTTTCCTATGAAGACCGATCTCCTCACACCCTCTATCTCTCTCTCACGGTGATGTATGTTTCTCTCTCTTTCCCTCTCTCGTGATTTGAGATATTTCTCGCTCTCTCGCTCTTTGTGTCTCTCTCGATCTGAAGATCGAGTTCATCTGTTAATAGTTTCCTCATTTTGTTCATCTTGTTGAGCTCTGTCACTCCCACTTTCGATTCGAAAACCAGAAATTCATATTTCCCCCATTTACTTCACTTCTCGAAAAACCCTAGAATGGTTTACCCAATCGATGTGTTGCCATCCGACTCTGAGTTGGATTCGGTAACTATGGTTGGTGTCGATTCTGAGACAGATTTTGCATCCATGGTCGTCCCAGATTCAGAAGATGAAACAGTTGTCCCTGAATTTGTGTTCGATCTGTGTTCAGAAGATGAAGCCATTGAAGATGATTTTCTATTCAGTGTTAATCCCATGAATGGGCCTGGTTTCGATGATGAAAAAAAAAGATTTGAGTATTTGCCATCTGACTCTGAGTATTTGGAGTTCGATGAAAAGTTCAATCGGTTGTATGGTGGAATGGTGAGAGTTCCAGAAAGTTTTGGAATCGATAAGCCATATTACGGTCCTATTTATAAAGGGTTAAGCAAGGAATTGAAGCAATTTGCCCATGAATTTCTCTGCATTCAAATTCCAGCACTGAGGTATCATGGTCTTACTGTATATCTAACTGCATGTCTATTATTTGTGGTTATGTGATGGTTCTGATATTTTATGAATGTCACTGGTTATGTGATGGTTCTGAATTTTTATGAAGGTTATGTGATGGTTCTGATTTTTTATGAATGTCTCTGGTTATGTGATGGTTCTGATTTTTTATGAATGTCCCTGGTTATGTGATGGTTCTGATTTTTTAATAAGGTTGTTTCAAGTCACCACTAGGTAAATTTCTAGTTTTGGAGACTTGTACCCTATTAATAAGGTTGTTTCAAGTCACCACTAGGTAAATTTCTAGTTTTGGAGACTTGTACCCTATTAGTAAGGCTGTTCAAGTCACCACTATGTAAATTCCTAGTTTTTGGAGACTTATGAATGCCCTGTGATGAAAATATATTCTGAGGGTTGTGGTTAAGTAATGATTAATCATGATTCTTGTTGATTTTGGTATTATGTGATGGTTAAATTCCTAGTTTTTGAGACTAATGAATGCCCTGTGATAAAAATATATTCTGAGGGTTGTGTTATTATAACACAAACAGGAAGATATGTGATGGTAAATTGGATAATTCTGATTCTTAGTACATATGAAAATACATAAATACATTTATGATTTTATCAAAATATATTCAAAATAACAGAAGTGTTTACAGCTTACACTACAAAAAAGTTTAGAATTCGTGACGAAAAAATTTGTCACTGAAACATCATTTTTCGTCACAATTGATACTTGGTGACAAAATTTTTTGTGGCACAGATCGTCATTTAATGTGCGTGGTATTATGTAAAATGTGACGATGTTTTAATTCGTCACCAAAAGAGCATCCTTTGGTGACAAAAAAGTCATCGTCACTATATCTTTCCATCTATGGTGACGCATAAAGTGTCACATTAGGCATCAAAATTTCATCACTTAATAGGGTGTTTCGTCACTAATAGTTAAATTTTACATGACGATTTGATTAATTGTCACTAAAATGTAATTTTTTTGTGACGCTTATCCTTATATAACTTAATTCGACAAACTTTAGTGACGTTAATTTTGTCACAATTAGATTAATTATTTTGTCACATTTTGTATATTCGTCAAGAAAGAGTTGTTATTTGGTGACGAAATGTTGATCGTTGTTATATGTGTGCATATATAATGACGACAAAATTTGTCACTAATTAGTATGATTTAGTGACAAAATTATTATTGTCGCTAAATGATGTGGAAATTGTGACAAATTATTTTTATCACTATAGTATACTATTTAGTGACGAAAATAATAATCATCACTAATAGTTCAGATGTGGTGACAATATATTTTTTGTCATATTTCAAATTTTTCGTCATGAAAGAAATGCAGAAAAACGACAAAAAATTTGATCGTGGTTATATATATAGTTGTAATGACAACTAAATTTCATCATAGAAAATTAAACTTTAGTGACAAAATATTAATGGTCGTTAAAAGATGTGAAACGGTGACAAATATTTCTGTCATAATAAAATATTATTCAGTGACGATGATAATAATAGTCACTAAAGAAATTGGTATAATAACGATGTATATCGTCATGATTAGTTAACATACAATGACAATATTATTTCATCATAAAAATAATAATATTGTGACACATTTATTTTATTGTGAAGTAATTACTTTTATTGTCAATTTATTTGAGTTTTTATATTTATTAAATTAATAATAATACTAGATATATTAATTTCAATTATTAAATAGTAAATATTACAACAAAAATTAAATTAATTAAAGATAAAAAAAATTAATTTGCATTAACAAAAAAACTCCATAAATAGAAAACAATCAACAATAATTGTTATCAATCCTACATGAAATAATAAACTAAAAAACAAAAGTCTTTGTTGGGACAATCTGAGTATTTTGATTAGATCCCAAAACCCCTGATGAATTTGCCTAAGTATAGTTGTTCAGGATAAAATAATTCAGGATAGTTAGGTTAGAAATTCAGTACAGGAGGACCATGCTGAAGACTGAAGAATATTGGAATCGACCCAATTTACTGAAGTCTGAAGTGTAAACCATCCTGAAGGAGTCAGTCAGTCTTGCTGAAGATTGTCTGTTCTGAAGCTGAAGATCGAAGCCTGCTGATTCATCCTGAAGTTAATCCTGAAGTACCATTGGCTGATGTTTCTACTGAGTACACTAAGCATACTCAGGACAGAAGTTAGCCAGTGAAGAGTAAGTGTCACCTATCAGGCTGTGCTGAATGCACTTAA
>JAPKLY010000416.1:264774-335436 GCA_026898435.1 Prunella vulgaris
AAATCTAACAATCAAGTGATTTCAATCGGAAGATATAACTTTGAGCACATATAATACTTTTGAAAAATACCTTTAGAAATTCGAACAAGTTTATAAAATCAATAGTTGATATGTAAAACTAAGCATTTGTTGTGCCAATAATTCTACAACAAATCAAAGTAATGACACATCAAAACCTCTCTTAAAAACTCTTCAAATGACTAAAGGATTAAAACTTTGAAAATCTTTATTGAATAACCAAGAACATTACTAATACTTTACTAAAGCTTCATCCCTAACTCTAGTAAAATATTTAGCTACTCATACTAATACAATAAGAACTCATATTTCTAAGAGAGATACTAGACTAAGATAGAAGGATTACAAGGAAAATGGGATGCCTTCAAGGGTTGCTAAAGGGCTCTTTATATACGCCTCCAAATAGTGAATCATGGAGACTATAGCAACCAATTCACGTGGCCTGTAAACATCAGTAATTTAATTGCCATTTCTCTCTGAATTTCTTCTTGACTTCTGAATAAAAGTTGTAGGCCGTTGGATTAGGTTTCCAAGGAGTCTAAGATCTCCAAAATTGGATCTCTAGATTGTGATTTATGACCATAATAGTGGAGTTGGTAAAATTGGATTGTTTTTCTCCGCGAATTTATGGTGGTCTATTGAAAAGCAGATATCTCAGCTTGCACAAAATAAACGCCTTTAATATTTCTACTGTGTCTTGATGAATTTCTTGGCTAACCAATGGATTTGGTCTTGTGTAAATTGGACTTTTGTGTGAATTATGGTGAATTATTTCCCAACATGTGTACTGAGATGGCGGAATTCTGAAGCCCTGCATTGATTGTCATTTTGACCATTGAAGCCGGAACTTTTGACACTTGAGCCATGAAGAAAAGTTGTAGAGCAACGAATTAGTGATCAAATACAACTGGAATTGGTTCAATTGGTTTAGTGAGGCTCCAGATATTGTGCAAATACGAAAATGTATTTTGAGTCCAAACATTGGACAGAATTGGAGTCTTCACTTTTGAGTACAAATACAATCCAAACATGTAAAATTGGATCACTAAAGTGTCTTAAGTATTTAGTACATTGTCTTAGGTGTTCAATATCATAAAATTTGGATAAATATAACTCCACTTAAGACCTCAACAATATACAATAGACATAATGGTTATGTTGAATTATACATATGCTTCTTATTTAAATAGAAAACATAAATACTTATAACTAATTAGAAAGTGTGAAATTATATATAAATACGCTAAACAATACATTATAGTACACAAAATAATACACAAAATAGGTAAAATACATGCATACTTAAACGCTAATCAATACCGACTTCAAACACATCATCAATATGACTCTCTTGATATACTTCCTCTTCTACTTGTATTTCATCAATATTCACGTCTTCATCTTGCATTTCATCAACATCATATATATGTCTATGTTGGACTACTTGCACTACTCGCCAATCACCTCCTAATTTGGGATCATTAATGTAGAAGACTTGTTTCGCTTGATCAGCCAATGTAAAAGAATCATTCTCATACCATTTCCCTGTTATTCTAATACTTGTTATAGTTCCTTCCTTTCGTATACATGCTCCCTTTTTCCTCCCTTGATCAAACCATTCACACTTGAATATAGTAATATGTCTATCCTTCACATAGTCTAGATAAAATATATCTGTCAAAATACCAAAGAAATCAATGTTCTCATCACCATGATTCCCTTCCACAACAATCCCACTATTTTGACTCTTACGACGACCATCACGCTCTATAGTGAGAAATCTCACCCCATTCACAATGCATCCAGTGTATTTCCTTACCAGTCTATTAGGTGCACAAGCAAGAGAATATAGAGACTCATTTACATCTGATGGTTCATCATTATAAATTTGACTCATCTGGAAAAAGAAAATGTGAAATTGAATAAATACTGTTTAGATGTAGGCAAAACATTATATAATTGCCAAAAAAAAAAGTTAAGCTTGGCTATCTTACACGTTTTTTGAACCATGCCGGAAATTTTTGTTTATGATCTTTATCTATGTTGGTACAACCGTCCAACAGAAGTTCTTGCTTGTGCATCCTACAATAAAAAAATGTCATTACAAGTTTGATAATTTGAAAAATAATTTTTAGAATCCTCGACAAGTTTACAAGATACATAATCAACTTACTCGAGCAATAGTTCTATCTCGTCGCAATTCTGGTAAACAAACCATTGCATGTCGTTGTACTCATCCTCTGATAATTGAACATAATCAGTTGCGCCAAGATGACGACATTTTTGACTGAAGATCCATAGACTGTCATCAGTTGCTATATCATTGTTTCGCTCATCTTTATTAAATCTAGTCTCAATTCCCCTCAAGTACATTGAGCAGAACGTTAAGCATTCCCTCACAATGTACGCCTCAGCAACCGACCCTTCGGGATGAGCTTTATTGCGCACACTTTGCTTCAACACAAATAATGATCTGCACAAAAAGAAAATAAAAGGTTATTATTATGTGAATAGTGTGAAATAAAGTATACATAAAATAAAGATTAATCCAAATACAACCTCTCGATTGGATACATCCATCTAAATTGAATTGGTCCACCAAGTAATGCCTCTCTAGGTAAATGAGAAGATAAATGTACCATAACGTCAAAAAAGGCTGGAGGATAAATCTGTTCAAGTTTAAACAAGATCAAGTTGATATCTTCTCCCATTTTTGGCAACTCAGATCTCTTCAATTTCCTACAACACAAGCGTTGGAAGAAATGACCCAACTTTGCTATTACGTCAGATACATTCTTGTCTAAGGATCCACGTATACCAACTGGTAGTATTCGTTGTAATAGTATATGACAATCATGGCTTTTAAGTCCTGATATCTTCTGATCACTTGTACCAACACAACGAGAGATGTTAGAAGCATATCCATCTGGAAACTTAATAGACTTTAGAAACTCACAAAAGTCTTGTCTTCCTTTCTTGTTTAGAACATAAGAAGCGGCTGGCATATCATATTTCCCGTTACTTCTCTTAGTCATATGCAACTCCTTACGTATTTTCATGTCTTCTAAATCTAGTCTCGCTTTTACAGTATCTTTTGTTTTCCCCTCTATATTCATCAAGGTCCCTAATACAGACTCACAAATGTTCTTTTCTATATGCATTACGTCTAAATTATGCCTTAGCTTCAACTTGCTACAATAAAGCAGGTAAAAAAAAATACTACGTTTGGACCAATTCAACTCCTCGGCCATCCTTTTTCTCTTCTTATTACAATATTTTCCAGGTGTTTGCACTGGAAGTCTCTCCAACTGTAACAACACATCATCCCCACTCAATTCTCTAGGTGGTTCTCCGTCTTCTTTTTTACCATTGAACTTTCTACTTCTCCTCCAAGGATGATCTTTTGATAAATTCCGACGATGCCCCATGAAACATAGCTTGTTTCGTAGTCTCTGAGAGCAAGTTTGATCATTGCAAACTGGACAAGCCATGTATCCTTTAGTAACCCATCCGGATAGGTCACCATATGCTGGGAAGTAGTTTATAGTCCACAGGACAGCAGCATGCATCTGAAAATTCTGTTTACAAGAGACATCAAAGGTTTCGGAACCTTCAACCCACAATTCAATTAATTCTTTAACTAATGGTTGTAAGTACACATCAATGTCTTTCCCTGGCGACTTTTTCTCTGGTATAAGCAAAGACAACATAAGGAATGATTGTTTCATGCAATCCCAAGGAGGGAGATTCAACGGTGTTAGAATAACCGGTCACATGCTATAAGTGGTGCTCATGTTTCCAAATGGATTAAAGACATCAGCAGCTAGGGCCATTCTAACATTTCTTGGATCATTAGCAAACCAAGGGAACTTACTATCAAAATCTTTCCACGCTATAGAATCGGCTGGATGTCTCATATAATCATCATCGATGCGTTTTTCTTTATGCCAAACCATTTTCTTAGAGGTTTTTGAAGACATGAAAAGGCGTTGCAGTCTAGGTTTCACTGGAAAATACCTCAAGATTTTTTGTGGTATCTTTTTCCCCGTACAATTGTTGATTTTCCAACGAGAAGTCCCACAAGTAGGGCAAGCCTCTAAATCTTTATTTTCATTCCAAAATAAGGCACAATCATACTTACACGCATGGATACATTCATAACCTAATCCCATATCACGTAAATACTGTTTAGCTTCGTAGCAAGTGCGTGGAAGTGTCTCACCATCAGGAAATGCGGACTTCATCAGACCCAATATCATATCTACAGCTTTATTACTAAACTTGTTGTATACTTTTAAATGGAGCAATTGGATGATAAATGATGTCTTTGAAATCTTCTTACAACCAGGATATAATTCGGTTTGAGTATTTGTCATGAGTGCCTCAAGATACGTAGGGAGACCACTAGTATTGTTATCATCATTTGACATATTATCATTATTTACTTCAGCGTATTGTTGACCGAGGTCAAAAAACATTTCGCTAACTCCATCGTCTTCCTCATTGTTGTTTTCATCCACTGGATCACTATCAGTTCTGAAACCCACGTCACTTAATCTAGGCTCACCATGATAAAACCACGTAACGTACGCTGCATCTATCCCATTCTCCAATATATGATGCATAACAACTTTTTGATCTTCAAATGTTAAGTTCAAACATTTTTTACAAGGGCATCGAACATCACACATTGGACCCATATGAATTTTAACAAATTGCATAAAACTCTTTACCCCATCTACATAACTTTTAGACCACTTGGTATCACGCATCCAACTCTTGTCCATTTTGCACTGCACCAACTGTACAAAATATTCAAATTACAATGGGATAAGATACCATTAGGTTAATTACAAATTTAAATTGACAAATTAAAGTGAAAAATAAAGGAATGTAACTGGTTATGCTGAAAAAATTTAAGTGCCCATATGCTTGTATGATTCAAAAGAAATGGCTCATTAAATTAATAATTACTCAAAAATTTAACTGCCCATATGCTTGGAATTAAAGTTATAATCATGGGAGTGCTGAATACTGTTATCATTTTTGCTAATTTCTAGGATTTGAAGCTAATGGGTGCTTTCCTTTTCTCTGGTTTGATATTCCACTTCTTATGCTAAGTGAAATTGATTTGGTGCAGATGTATCAGGCAACTCTAAAGGCTAATCCTTCATACAAGCTAGCAGCAGAATGCTTGGCAGTTGTTTTAACAGATCTTAGAACCAGCTTAAAGCTTGCTGGTAATACTCATGAGGGAATACAGAAGTACTATGAAGTGGTCAAAATTGACCCAAACTATGCTGTAATTCCATGATCTTAGCTTCATTATTCTTTTTCCTAGTTTATTTTTCTATTCAGGCATTTGAATTTTGATGTGAGTTTTTTGTGTGCAGCCTGCTTATTATAACCTTGGTGTTGTCTATTCAGAAATGATGCAATACGACACAGCCCTTAGTTGCTATGAAAAAGCTGCAATACAGAGGCCTATGTATGTTGAAGCATATTGCAACATGGGTGTTATTTACAAAAATCGTGGGAATTTGGAGTCTGCCATCACATGTTATGAAAGGTACTCAATTTATTACATAAAGTTTTCTTTTGATGTACTGGTTTGGTAGATTTGAATCCATCAAATGCCATATAGGTTTGTTTCTTACTCTTTTACAGGTGTCTAACTGTGTCTCCAAACTTTGAGATAGCAAAAAACAACATGGCCGTTGCCTTAACTGATTTAGGCACAAAGGTATGTCTTCTGTCTCTTTCTAGTTAAGTTGTGTCTTTACATAATTCTATGATATGCCCTACAATCTTCAATTATATGCATCCCATTGATCAGGAAAAAAAGACAGGTAATTGTTATTGAAAATTTACTCAAAAGAAATGGCTCATTAAATTAATGGGACATGACTATACTATGGAGTATAAGAAAGTGAAGGATAACAAGGCTGTTAATGCCCTTTCAAGGCAATTTGAGGCAAACTTCCAAGAAGAGTAAAGTTTGAATGCTGTTAGTACTCACATTAAATCATCATGGGTGGAAGAAATATTGTCTAGTTATGAGGGAGACTCTAACACCCAACAACTACTATCACAAACCATCTTATTTCCTGATATTGATGCAGATTACTCAATGGTATACAGAGATATAAGGGAAGAGTTTAGGTGGGCAAAGCTAGCAAAATTAAGACCAAGATCAGGGAAGCAATTCACAACACTTCTATTGGTGGCCATTCTAGAATACAAGCTAGTTATCAGAAAGCAAGGAACTTATTAATACTCTATTTTTCATCTTACGTTTGCTAGCTAACTTGGGTTGTATAGGTTTGGCGTTTATTGTTGTTGAGTCAGAATTTGATATTAATATTAATGGGGCATTACAACTATTCTTTCATCAATAATCAAAGAAGAGATCCATAACTGGATAAACTACAGTGAATATTCTAGAGCAACAATTCTTCCAGGCATTTCATCAAACACTTGATGAGCACAATAATAATCAAGCTCCAAAATTAGCTAATTGTACCCAATTTTTTACAAAATCACCATCTAACACTACAGGGGAGCCGTAAACTATTAACCAACATCCAAAATTGAATCATACTATATTGCCCCAAACCAACTTATCTTTGTAAAAGAAATGAAAAATAGGCATACATATACTACTAAACACAAAGGGGCTAAATTCGAAGGTAGCTGGTATTGGAGAAGTGAAAGTAAACATACCGTCGGAGACGAGAACGTAGCAGCAAAGACGGTCTGAATGCGTGAGGAAATGACATGTGGGTGTGAGCAGGTGCTTTGGCGACGGAACGACAGTATTGTGGGAGGGAAGAAATTTCTGGTGAATTGGGTACGAGTGAACTTTCGCGGGTTCTTTGTGGATTCTTCGGCAGGTTCTTTCGCGGGTTCTTCGTGGGGAATGAGTGACGAAGACAAGAAATGATTGTTACCCTAATTTGTGGACTACGTGAACTTTTTGTTGAAATACTTTTAGAAAAATAACTGAACACAATATGGCTTCTGGTTCGGTGGTGTAGCTATGTTAATTCGAGCAAGGGGTTCTGTGTTCGAACCTCAATGGATCCAATTTTTTCATCAATATGTGAGCTTTTCTTTTGAAATACTTTTAGGAAAAAAAACTAAATATGATCTTTCTTGAAACAAATTTAGGAAAAATAGAATATAGTATGGCATTTGGTTTGGTGGTGTAATTATCTTTATTCATGCATTGAGTCTTGTGTTCAAACCATGATGGATGAAGTTTTTTATTAAATTTTATTTTGGTCCTGTAATCGAACCTTAATGGATACAATTTTTAAAAAGATTTAATTTGCGATTTTATTTAATAAATTTTATATTTTATATGGAAAACTAATGGTTAAAAAATAATGAATACTAAATTTCAAAATAAATAACAAAAATTATGTAGCTCATTGGGTCGTTGTGCTAAATTAATTTAGAGGTCTTATGTTCGAACCTTTTCGATGAAATTTTTTAATAAATTTTATATTTGCAACTTTATTTAATAAAATTTATATTTTATATGGAAAGACTAATGGCTAAAGATAATAAATAATAAATTTTAACATAAATGATAAAAATAATCTAGCTTAAGTGGTTGCTTTGTTAAGTTTAATTTAGAGGGTCTTGTGTTCATGAAAATTTTATATTATATGACGAATATGATCTTCACTAATTACAATGGAGATCGTCACCAAATAATTTTGTGATGAAATAAGTGTGTCACTAATAAATCATTATTAACCGTCACTATATATAAGTATTGGTGACGAAAGCATATTGTCACTATTTACTATGAATAGTTAACGACGAAATATAAAATCGTCATGAGAATTTTATATTATATGACGAATATGATTGTCACTAATTATAATGACGCATGGATACCAAATAATATTTTGACAAAATAAGTGTGTAATAAATGATTATTAATCATCACCATATATATATATATATATATATATTTGTGACGAAAGAATATGTCACTTATTATTATGAACAATTAACGACAAAATATAAAATCGTCATTAAAAATATATATTATATGACAAATATGATGGTCACTAATTAGAATGAAGATCGTCACCAAATAATTTTGTGACGAAATAAGTGTGTCACTAATAAATGATTATTAAGTGTCACTATATATAAATATTGGAGACGAAAGAATATGTCACTAATTACTATGAACAATTAACGACAAAATATAGGACCGTCATGAAACTTTTATATTATATGACGAATATGACCGTCACTAAATACAATGAAAATCGTCACCAAATACTATTGTGACGAAATAAGTGTGTCACTAATTATTTTGAATGATTAATGACAAAACATAGCATCGTCACAAAATATTATTTTTCTTGACGTTGAATATCGTTACTAATGATTATGAATATTGTCACCAAAATTTATTGTGACGTATTTCTTATTGTCGTCATGAAATATATGAATTAGTGACGGAAAAAATTACAAGTGGTGACAAAATTATTTTTTGTCACAAATTCTATTTTTTTACTGACGAAAATAAAATTTGTTACCTTTAAGTAAGAAAATGTGACGAATTTTGCTCCGTCATGGAAAATTTCGTCATGAAATGTGTGATTTCCTGTAGTGTTAAACAACTTCTAAAATTACAAAAAGTTGCATTTTTCTTTATATGTTTAAGCTGTAAACATCACAAAAGTTACTGTTATCAAAAGTATGCAAAAAGACAGCTACCATATTACTGATTTTAATACCCAAGCCCCATCATAAGACCACCTATTTTAGAAGTTAATCCTTCCCCATGTCCAGCATCAATAAGGAACTCTATGCTCTCCCTTACAAGTTCTTCATCCACCTCTAAGTTTTCTGGCAGTCTTCCTTCTCTAGATAGCTTGTCTTTGCCCATGTGTGGTTGTTTAAAGTTGTTCTGGCCCTTACCCTTCAAAATCTCAATGAGGTGATCTTGTATGCTAAGAAACACATAATTGAGTGTTTTAGCAGTTTGATTTTCATAGGCTTTTTTCACATTTGTAACCAATTCATCAACATTGTAAGAAGCTGTGTCTACTTGAAGTGATTGAATGGCTCTAAAAAAACCCAAATCATTGATTTTAGTGTCAGGTGAGTTTGGGGGTTGGTTTACAATTTGGATGTTGAACCCATCTGAACTTGCAGCTGCCCTAAAAGTTTCATCTGTGTTGTCTATGTGTGGTTTTGCATTATCTTGTTGTATGAAGATACCTGTGCTTGCAAATAAAGGCCACTTTGCCTTGATAGCTGGTATAATCTGAAAACTTAAGTATTGTTATTGTCACCAATAGATAATTTCTATTTTTGGAGACTTTATGCATGTTTAATGTAACTAACAGGAAGAGTACTTACTGTTTTGGATACTTAACATGCTTGTAAGTGGATGATGATATATTTCTGACAGTTAATATAGAAAAAAAAATTGCAGCATGCTTAATGTAATTGACAAGAATTGAATGTATATTGTACCTGATTCACTAAGCAGTCCCTAGTGACTTGTTTGGTGATTGAGTCAATAGGTTTGGTCACTAGTGTACCCCTAGGCCTGTTTTTGGAGTTTCTTGTTGCTGGTTCCTTAGTTGTTTATGGAAATAAGCCAATTTTTCCATTAAATATCACTTGACCATCATCTCCAAATATAGGTCTTGCAACAGCACACATAAACATTACCTTAGGAATAAATCTTTTGCTTTTGCATGTCCTGTGTGGAGTCACCTCTCCTTTTAAAGTGTAGTACCTCTCAACTTCTCTTGTCATATAAAACCACTTCTCATCTATGTGTACTATGTTGTGCATGCTTGAAAACTTGATTTGATTGATATTTCTGTCCATCACTAATGCACTCAAACTGAATTTAATCCTTTGAATCTTGTTCAAGGGAGTAATCTCAGGGTGAATAGCATTTGTATGTGCTAAATTTTTTTTTTCACCCAATCTACCAACCTGGCTCTTGCTCACCTGTAGTTCTCTAGCCAACTTTCTGATGGTTGATCTTTTTTGAAATGCAATGCCCATCATTCTTTCTTCAACAAGCTGTACAGATTTCTTCTTTGATATTCCTGACATGTTGTTGGCCAACAAGACTGGTAGACCTTGAGCCATTTGAATCTTTGCATATCCCCAAATATTGTGCACTGTTCTTCTGGACACACCAAAAGATTTTGCTGACTCCCTGATTTTTTCTTTGTGCACAGAACCATTGGTGTTGTTGGCCAGCAGGAACTGGGCCAACATGTTTCTTTGATCTAAGGTAAGATTAGGTTTGTGTGTTTTCATTTTGATAATTGAATGCAAGTGGTTTGTGGGCTAATTGTTTGGTGAGTATTGAATGCAGGATTTTGGGGGAAATGCTGTATTTAATGCCCTCAATATTGGAGGGAAAAGTTACTACTGTTCACTGCATGTCTCACAGCTGGAGGGAAATTTGGGAATTTAAGTTTTTTAGATTTATGTAATGGTTCTATATTTTGAGGAGCAGGATTTAAAAATTGTAAACTAATGAAGTTGAAATTATATTTTCAGCTTATTTAATCCTTCCACTCTATTTTGAACAGTTAGTGTGAGTGCAATATGTATCAAAATATTTTGAGTGTTGTATGAACAGTGTAGTACCTGTGTATGGAATGAATTTAATTAGATGTGTTTGATTTTTAATTTCCCTCCAATCTTGGGTTGGCCGCCACTTTTTGGTGGGAATAATTAACACTAATGAAAATGTTAATTCCCACAAAAAAGTAACAATCTGACACAACTTTTCAGCAATAAATGTAGTTTTCTTAAATGGTGTGCCCTCTCCCCTGTGAAGAAAATCCTGGGACAGAGGGAGTACTATATTACACACTTTAATATTTACAACTAAGGGCACTTTTGGCCGTTATTGTAACTATTTAAATCAAGAGTCCCTACTTGTAATTATGAGTTTAAGAATGCCTCTTCTAGTAACAACCCATATGGTTAATGTGTAATAAAAAAATAAAAAAGATTGTACAAAATTCGTAATTTTTAAGGTATTTATCAATTACAAAATGTGTAGTTAAAATTTATAATTCGATCATAAATTAATTACTCCCTCCGTCCCGCTATAAGTTGCTCGTTACTTTTGGGCACACGGATTAAGGTAAAAGTAAAAAAGTATATGTGATGTGATGGAAAAAAGTGAAAAAGTATAAGTGATGTGATGGAGAAAAGTGAAAAAATATTGAAAATAATAATAAAGAAGTGAATAGTAGTTTACAAAAAAGGTAAAAAAACAAATGAACAACATATAGTGGGACGAACGAAAATAGAAAAATGAGCAACTTGTAGTGGGACAGAGGGAGTATTTGCTGCAATTTGATGCACGAGACTAAGAGTATGTTTTCAAATTCTAAAAAGAGTGTAGAATCACTTTTTTTTTGAAAAGTTGGGTCTTACCAACTTTAAGAAAAAATGATTCTACATTTTTTTTTAGATTTTGAAAACACACTTTAAGTTTTAGCACAACAGAAGGTAATGTAGATTCGTTGGCCATTAATGTAACATGAGATCAGAATACATTAGTGTCTCACAAGTAATTGAAGGCGATGCCGACAGTCTCACTACTTTTAATAACGCCGAAAATTAATCTAATGCTACAAACTGCAACAAATAATTCTATATTTCATGTAGTGGGACAACAAATTTTATACGAACACGTTGTAATCGATACATACCCTAAAGTTTGGGACTTTTTCTTGTAACTAAACATCTTTTTTAGGGTACACCCAATAATGTAATTAAAATACTAAAACATAATATTGTAAATCAAGTGCAAACTGCACACAAAGTAGCAAAAAAGGACAGGCAATAATGCTTGTTAAGAAAAATGGGCATCTGTCTATCCTATTTTGTCCCTCTTCTGCTGGTAACTATAAAAAGAAAACTACATAATTTTTTTTTTTTATTTAAATTAAAAAATATTGAAGGAAAAATTATACTCCCTCCGTCCCAGGAATTTGCACCCTACGGGACAGCACATTTTTTAAGAAAAATGTATTTTATATATAAAGTAATGACTTATGGGTAAATATGAGTATATGTTTGTGAGTGTGCACGTAAATCAATGTTTCTTTTTTTGGTAGTGTGTAAATTTGTGTGGGACATCCAAATAAGGAAAATGTGCAAATTCCTATAGGACAGAGGGAGTACATTCTTATCGTAATATAGTTTTTAAAAAAACTTAATTTTGACCTGAATTGCACTTAATTATAAGGATCGAGTCAAAATTTAACATTGGTGTTTACAGTTAAGTTACATATACATTAATTTGTATAATATATGAAAACATAATACTCCCCTGTCCCAAAAGTACTTGCGCACTTGTTTATTTAGAAGTTCCAACTCTACTTTTATACACTTAAAAGGAAACTTTTTACACTCACAAAAGTTAATAAATTACATTTTTTTTCTTATTTTAGTATTTAACTTTACACTCACATACTTACTTTTTCTTGGTTCGTGTGCCCAAGACAACTAAAGTTGTCTTGGATGGAGGGAGTAACTTATACTACTATTAGATTTTATATAAAAATATTTTCTGATAGATTTATCATAAAAATTATTTTAAAGTATTTTTATATTTGATCAAGAATATTAAAAAGTTCATCATGAGTATAAAAAAATTTGAGTAAAAAAAATCAACAATAATTAAAATATAATATCACTGACACAATTTTTAATAGTCCTGATAATTTTTTTGATACTTTTGATGAAATATTTAATATTTTGAAATAGTTTCAAGATAAACTTATCATGAACAATCATAAAAATTTTGCCCAATTTTTTTGTACTAACTGATCAATACAAAGTGGGGAGAGTTTTAACTTTCTCCCTTAAAAAATACAGACTAATTCAAATACTTTAAGTGCAACGGTTGAACATAAATGCAACATTGTTATTTTTATTTATGTTAAATAGTTGCACTTATTACTTCCTAAAAATAATCATGTTATTGCACCCGAAAGTATTTATGAATTTTTTTACACTAAAAAATTAACTTGTTCAAATTATAGAGTTTAAAAGTAATTTTTCTATTTTCTTTATGTCCAGATGTCTGGTCTAAAATTCAACTGATTTGAGGAATCCATCTCACCGCCACCAGTGAGATTCTCAATTAAAGTTTTTTTTTTTTAAAGACAAACAACTAGCACAAAACTAACAGTTCACTATTGCTTGTTTCACCTATTCAATGGTATCTTCTCCTATCCAATCCGGAGGAGTAAGAAAGTTCATCATGAATTTTCCTATCGCATGTGTGCCTCCATTTTCTTTCGAGGAACATGTACTATTGCCCACACTTGTCCTCCGCAATAAATCAAAAAAATATTATCCAATATAAAACCTTATGATGTTCCAATTGTTGTCCTTTTATTTATGAGTTGCACCGATGCCAGTGAGTTAGAACACAAAACAAAGTCCCGTATGTGCATCTGTTGAGCTTTTTAGGACCTTGTGCTCCACAATCTTTAATTCTGCACCGAGCACCGAATCGGGGAAAAAGAAATTCTTACCTCCTGCAACGATTAGTTCCCCATTATAACTTACAGCCGTAAATCCCACCACAGTTTTTCTGTTTTCTCCATTATAACTAGCATCCACCATAACTCTTGTTTTACTCATACGTCTGTGATGTCGTGTGTGTTCTATAGCCATCTGAGGATTGATGGATGATGTACCAAAAATAGGTTTTTCCCTTTTAAATTCATCTAAGTATTTCAGAACTCTTTCCACCTTCGTAAAATGTATGTGGTTAGTTCTCTTATTTTGTATGTCATGATCATAATTTATTGAGCATTTCTGTTTCCATATTCCCCATGCAATGACAACAAAATCTTCATTTGAGATTACCTTTTCCATATCCAAAATAGCCTCCAAGAAAAGTCTAGTGTGTAGGTATCTCAAAAACTTTAAGTCGTTCCAAATATTACAATGCTTCCAAATTTGTTTTACATCGGGGCAAATGAAGCTATGGGTAGTAGAAGCGTATTAATACCCACATAGTAAGCATGTAGGTTGTGTAGGCACATGATGTATATATAAGTTACCTTCACTTGAAATCCAGGGACATTTTCGAGAGAAATTTTTTAATCTTTAGTGGTACATTCAAGCCCCAAATGAGCTTCCACCATTTGACATCGGCCTCTGTGGTTAGGAGCCTTGTGTGGAAATCCTTCTATTGTTCCAAAAGGTATTATAACCCCTACTTCACTGAGTATTTCCCATCATGCTCGCCCTTCCAGTATCTGGAATCTTCTCTATGGCTATCCAACAAAGGCGTTTGATAGATAACTTCCTACACAAATGGCTGAAATGCTTTTTCAACCAAGTCTTCTCTCCATTTTCCATCCCTATTAATGAACATAGATAAATCCGCCTCTGCTGCTATCCTAGAAAGAATTTTTCCTTGATAGAGATCTGCTACCTAGCATCCTTGAAGAGGAGATTATTTTACCATTTCCCACTCTCCACCTAATTCCATGTTCTAACAATTACTTGCCCCCCACATCAAGGATAGCCACATAAAAGATGGATTTTTACCTATCCATGTTTCCATTATATCGCCATGTTTAAAATATCTTGCCTCGAGAGATTATGTGTTTGAGATTATTTATAGACATGTTTTTCCGATAGTGCCTTGTTAAAACTTATCATGTCTCAAAATCTCATTCCTCCGTTCTTCTTTGGCCCGCAAAGGTTATTCCATGTACTCTATGACATCACTCTTTTGCCTTTTAATCCACCCCACCAAAATCCTGCAATGAGTGTTTCCATTTTGCGATAAATAGAAGTGGGGACTCTAAAACCAAAATTGCATATGTCAGAATGACCGACAGAATAGATTTTATAAGAACATCTCATCCACCTGCAGAAAAATTGATTTTTCCACCCCTCAATCTCTGATGAGAACCTGTCCACTAGCAACAAGAATTTAACCCTATTTTTTCACAGAGAGAGTAAGTAATCCTAAATAGATCTCATGACATATCGATGATCTCCCATTTAGGATTTGCTTCACCGCACTTCTATTATTATGCTCGTATAAGGACTAAAGGTGATGGCAAACTTATCTAGGTTTATTTTTTGGCCAGACACCGTTGCATAAGTCTTCAAGCAATCATTTACCTTTTCTATATAAGTCTTCAAGCAATCATTTACCTTTTCTAAAATGTTCTTTGTGGGTTTGCAGAACAGAAGAATATCATCTGCAAAGAATAAATGCTATATCGTAGGAGCCCTCATGCAATACTGATCCCATAGAGACCTTTTTGTTTAACTTCCTGGTTTGTAAGAGCTGAGAAACCCTGTGTACCCAGAACAAAGAGAAAGGGGGACAGAGGGTCGCCTTGTAGTAGTTCCTTAGACGGTAAAATGTGGCCTATATCCTGAGAGTCTATACTCAAAGTGTAGGTGACCGAGGTAACACACTTCGTTAGTAGACGTACCCGTGTATTTGGAAAGCCCAACTTCTGTAGCAGATTTTGTAGATATCTATACTCCACCCTGACATATGCTTTTTCCATATCAAATTTTAATGTTGCATAGCCTGATTTACTTTATTCTGTCTTAGCCAATTCATGCATTCAAAACTTATCAATATATTATTTGTTATTTATCGATCTTCTAGAACATTTGTATGTTCTAGGCCCAATATATGTGGTAAGCATTTTTTAAGTCTATTCGCAATGACCTTTGCAAGGAATTGTATGTGAAACTACATAAGCTAATGGGTCTGAAATCTCTCACCTTAGAAAGGTTTGGTTTCTTTGAAATTATTGTGATTTTAGTATCATTCCACTGAAACTCCATAATTAAGTCGTTGTAAAATATGTTGAGTGATGTCTTGTCCTATATTCTCACACATTGTGTGTAAGAACCTTGGGTTAAAAACATCCTGCACTGGAGCTTTAGAAGGGTTCTTATCAAAGACTTTTTTTTTACCTAACACTCCGTGAACGAGATTTGAAGTTTTCGTGTCATCTCCTGTGTGATCAATGGTTGAATTAAGTCCAGTAGTTGATCCATGTGCATGTGATTGTGGTCATGTGATGAGAACATCTCTGGGAAGTATTGTAATGTTATATACTCAATGTGTTCCCTCTGTGTCTGCCATACACCTGATTGATCTAAGAGTCCCTTTATGGTACTTCAACCTTTTCTTTGAGTGGCCATTCTATGTAAGTAATTTATATTTTCGTCTCCCGCTGATAGCCATTGTATTCTAGATCTTTGATGTCAGTAGATTTCATCTTGTAGATCAATAACTTTAATTTCATGCTGCACCCTTTTTATTTTCTCTTCATTCTGCTTTGCTTTTTCCTATTCGTTTAATTCTTCTTCCAGGATATTTCTTTGCGCCTTCTGATTTTTTATCTCTTATTTTACCCATTTTGACATGTTAGTTGTCATAGCTTCCATTCTCTGTTTGAGCAACTTTTGTTCGTTGCTTTGATTCCACATCTTGGTTCCTTGATATTTTAAATCTGGATGTAGTAGCCATTTATTTTCAAAGCAAAATCTTATTTCTTTTGCAAAAAGTATTCTATTCTATTTTCAGGACTTTGTGGTCGGATCCATAGAATTTTAGGTTGTTTGCTATAGTGCTCCCATTTGCTTCCCCCATTCTGGCGTCATAAAAAAGTGATTCGGGACCTCTTTAATTGTTCCCTTGCCACTTCGTTTACTATACCACATAAATTTTGGCCCCTTTGTTATGACCTTTTGAAATTGAATTTTGTTCTCTTCAAGATACTCTTTGCCAATCCTTTCAAATTCAAGCTGAGTGAAGACGAACTTAGACTTGTCATCTTTCCAAGGAGCTGAGTCCTCTAGTCCCTAATGGACTGATGTACGTATTTTTCAATCAACGAGGGGGCCAAAGTCTTGGCAAAATTGAGAGTGGCCCTTACCATTCGGATCTGTTCATCAAAGAATTGCTGCATCCAAATTAGAAGATCGGGAGTTACCTTAGTTTCCTCCCTGAGGTCGAAGTCAGCAGATGGAGCATCGAACTGCACTTCAATCATTTTTGGGAAATCTAGGGTAATCTCATCTGCAAGCAGCACCGCCCTGGCTACTTTCCTCAAACCTTCAATCGTGATAAACATAGAGGGGCTCTGAATTCCAGAGCAGCCTTTAGAGTGTCCTCCCACTAAGTGAAGTTGGCCTCACCCATCTCCTCAATAAGGTTTAAGAAGAGGGCGACTGGGCATTCCTTAACTCGTTCCCAGACGAGCCCTTCTTCTAATAGGTTCGTGTGGGTTTGTTGGTGGATGAGGTTAGGGATGTGGTGGGTGATATGGCAAAGGGCTGAGACTGTCATCCCTCTCTCAATCTTGCCTTTTGGGCGAAGATTTGTGAAAAATGGAACAGAGGGGGATTGGACAGCTGGTAAGGAAGGTAGGCCATGTGAAATGGATCTGGGTTAAGTGGTGTAGGGTCAGCTGCTGGCTCACCAGAGGCAACTATCTCTTCTAGGTCATTGTTAGCTGAGTAGGTGGAGGTTGAAGGAGGTGGGTCAGATGGGGATGGGTCGGCTAGTATGGTTGGGCTGAGGTGCATCTGGTTGTGTAGGTGGGATGGATGTGGATGGGTGAGAGTGTGCATGTGAATGAGTGTGTAAAGGGGATGAGGGTGTTGGGGGTTCTGACCTTAGTGGCTGGGCATCAATTGGAGACCCAGCTGGGTACGCTTCCTCAGAAGAGGGTATATGAACCACCTCTTCTCTCTACTGAGGACGGACCTCATCTGCTGCTACTGGTTCCTCTTCTGCCTCAGCAGCATATGGACTAGGAAAGATATCTTGGTCAGGTGAGTCACCACAAGTTTGCTCGTCTGATGGCTCATCGACTAGTGTAGTAGATCTGGCAGCAGCAGACCTTCTTCTGCTTAGAGGAACATTATCCTCCTTATCTTCATCATCATCTTCAAACACCAGCTCCCCCTGGACTGAGCTGGATTCCCCCTTGGATTTCTTCTTCTTCTTGGGGGTTCGCTCAGTTGACTTATGAGCCTTTTTTTTATTCTGCTTCTTCCGGCCAGTAGAAGCAGCTGCTGCAGGTGCAGCTGGGGCAGCTTGCCTGGCAGGAGCTCGTCTGAATCTGGGTCACCCAAGGCTTTGTCACTTTCCTTCATCATAAACTTGCATTTAGGATACCCAACCATCCATTCTTCGTCAAAATGATGGTGAGGCATCAAAAGATGCAAGACAACTGTCAATTTTGTTGCCAATGAGTATCTGGACTTCAATTCCCAGTGAGTCTGACCATCTCCATCCTTGACTTCTTTAAATCGACGAGCCTCCTGCTGCATTCGACTCCAGAAAAGATCAACCTAGTTAACCTGGTCACCGTCTACGTTGGTTCTCATCGTTCACAAACATCTCCTTGCCAAAGCATCCAAGCTTTGCTGCTTTGCAAGAATGATCTTGGTGATAACATCTATCAAAAACCTATACTTCCGGCAGAGCATATTTTTCTTCAAAGCAGCAGTGACAGATTGACATCTCCGGCTAGCCATCATCCAAAATGACTCCAAGTGAGAGCTTTCTTTGTAGGTGAGTGGATCCATATCCTCCTTGGACATCCTTAGGCGCGGCTTCGAAATCTTTGATTTAATAAAATCTCCAAGGAACTGAGCCCTAATCAGAAAATGCATCGCGTGAGTGTTCAACGTGTTGAAATCCAGTGGATACAGAGAAGTGAAGGTGTTCAAGTTCCTTTAAGTCAGTAAATCCAGAATTTCCCTAGCATCCCGATTCTAGGTTGTATCAAAATCGACGCATATTTTCGGGTGCATATGCTTAACCATCCTTTCCCAATTGGTCGGCATTTTTTGATTACAGAGAAACAAAAGAATAAGAGAGAGAAATAACAGGTAATAGTAGTTGTAGAGAAAATAGATTGTAAAGGGTTTATCAGAGGTAGAGAAGATATATATATATATATATATATAGCACAGTGAGAAGATGAGCAGTTTTAAAAAGAGTTTCAAAACTGATCGTTAGATCGAGTCGATTGACATATTGTGTCACATAAATGAAAGGCCCAGATTAAGCAACCTTTACAATCTTATAGGTAAAGCGTGTGTGCCAGGTTTTGAAAAGAGTTGGACTGCCCAAATTTCAACTTTTTAGGAAAAAAACAATAATTACTAAAATTTGAAAGGTTAAATTGGGCTGTGAAAAAACAATTTTCACTGACACGAATTTTAAAGGTTAAAATCCCTTAATTTTCGTAAATAAAATATTTTTGAACCAGATTTTCTAAATTTTTTTTTAGAAAAATGGGATTTAACCTAATTTTGAAAGATATTTTATTAAAACAAATAAAATACAAAGGTAGGACTTATCTCTCAGCTAACGTGGAAATGTTAGCTGATATCAATAAGATTATCCTCGACTGATCTCTTCTGCTCATCTCATAGGTCTGTCAGCTGATATCATCAGAAGGGAATAGACCTCGTCTGATTTTCTTGACTTATACCTGGATCAAGTTAAGTATAACAAGATAAGTTAAAAGATAAAAAAATTATAAAAAAGACATACCAGACCAGCTGATATAGAAATCAACTGGTGACCACAGTAGGTTTCCCCTTGGCTGGACATCAGCTGAACTAAAATTTCTCCCCATCCGATCTCCTACACAACTGCCTCTACATCTACAATCCCTAACTCTACCACTAACTCTCTGAATCTGGTCTCAGCTACGGGTTTGGTGAGGATATCTACTCTCTGCTTCTCAGTATGAATCTTCTCCATTATGATATTACCCTTCTCAGCATGATCTCTAAGGAAATGGTGCCTTATATTTTACATGCTTGCATCTGGTATGGAGTACTGGATTCTGAGTAATGGCAATTGCACTTGTGCTATCACAGAAGATGGGAATCTCCTCTGTGACCACATGGTAGTATCTCAGCTACTGTCTGATCCAAAGTAGCTGAGAGCTGCAATTACCAGCTGCCATGTACTCTGCCTCTGTGGTGGAAGTAGCTACTGATGTCTTTTTCTTGGAGAACCAAGAAACCAGCTTACTTCCCAGAAACTGACACGTGCCTGAGGTTGAATTCCTATCAATCTTGAACCTTCCATAGTCGGAGTCCGAGTACCCACTCAACTGAAAATTGTCATCAGCTGGGTACTAGAGGCCTAGATTGGATGTACCCTTCAAATACTTCACAATCTTCTTTGCTGCTTCCAGATGAGACTTCTTGGGATTTGCCTGAAATCTTGCACAGACTCCTACTGCAAAGCTGGTATCAGGTCTGATGGCAGTGAGATACAGAAGAGAACCAATAAGGCCTCTATAGAGCGTCTGATCTACTTTCTCGGCAGCCTCATCTAGGTCCATGCTGAAGTTTGCCATCATCGGAACCTTAGCTTCCCTACTGCTGCTGACTCCGAACTTTTCTATCAGGTTCTTGGCATACTTAGCTTGGCTAATAAAGGTTCCATAGGGTATCTGCTTCACATGCAGCCCAAGGAAGTAGGTCATCTCCCCCATCATTGACATTTCAAACTGGCTGGTCATCTGCTTACCAAACTGATCACACATCTGCTGTTTGGGGGAGCCAAAGATGATATCATCAACATATATCTACACCACAAGAATATCATCTTCATTTTTTTTCCGAAACAAGGTTTTGTCTATATTCCCTTTGGTGAATCCACTGTTCTATAAAAACTAGGAAAAAAGCCTTCTGCAACCTATACACCTTGTTTCCAATCTCGAATCCTAGGGGCTGCTCGACATACACCTCTTCTTCCAGGATTCCATTAAAAAATGTTGACTTGACATCCATCCGATATACTTTGAACCCTTTGAAAACAGCATAGGCAAGAAACAATCTAATGACTTCTAGTCTGGCCACAGGAGCAAAGGTCTCATCATTGTCAATCCCTTCTGACTGTGAGTACCTCTGAGCCACTAGCCTTACCTTTTCTTACCACCACATCGCTTTCATCCTTTTTGTTCTTGAAGACCCACTTAGTGTCTATTACCTTCTAATGTCTGGGCCTCTCCACTAGAGTCCAGACTTCTTGTCTTGCAAACTGGTTTAACTCCTCTTGCATGGCTAATATCCAGTTTGGGTCTCCAAGAGCTTCTTATATGTTTTTGGGTTATATCGTTAACACATAACAGCTGAATTGGGAGGCCAAGTTTAGCTTTCTTCTGGTTTGAACACAAACACTTGGATCTCCTATTATCTGCTCAACTGGGAAATCAGACATCTTCTTCTTAACCCTCTGAGGTGCCATGGTCTGCTCCTCTTGGGTCCGGTCTGACCTTCTTCAGCTGCTGAAGGTGGCTTGTCAGCTGATTTGGGCTCATCATTTGATTCTGATTTTAATTCAATCCTAGGTACTACAACGTTGATCAGATCTGGCTTATCATTCAGATTCATCTGATCCATCTCATGTGCTAGCTTCTCTTTGTTGTACTCATGAACATATTCATCAAATACAACATGGGTGTTTTCTCCACACAAAGAGAAACCTTATTAAAAACTCTATTGTTGGTCCCAGATAAGCAAAGACAGGTGTATGGGGGGGGGAATACACCTGTAAGTTCAATTTTTTAAGAACCAGTTAATCAGAGGACTTTCTTTCAAAGTGCAGGCTACTAAAAAAGATCAGTGCACTTGAAGGTCGCCTGACGAGTAGCCTGAGTATTTGTTCAAGTTGAGTTATGCAGCGGATTATTAATGAAAACACTTGAAGTTATAAACTCGCACAAAAGAACAAGAGATACATGGATTTATAGTGGTTCGGAGTTCAACTCTCTGTTGGTCCCAAAGGCAGGTTTTAGGAAAGAATACACTTGAACAAGTCTAGAAGGGGGGGGGGTTGAATAGACTTGTAAGGATTCAAAAACCTTTTTGAATTTTACTGGTTTATTCAGAAAATCAGCAGACTACTTGAGGTAGTCTGAAATTTGAGAATAGTGCGCTGTGTATAGTGCGGAAACGTTTTAATGAAATTCGGTTTTTAAGTGATGTGCACAGATAAGAACAGAAAGAAATGCGAAGAGACACAGGGGGTTTATAGTGGTTCGGACCAACTGTCCTACATCCACTCTCGTCAATCCAATCTTGGACTTGAGGGGCTCTCCACTAACTCACTTACTCACTTACTTACACAGTTTGAGAGTACTACTCTCTTACAACTTGTCAATGCTATAATCGCAATTGACTTCTCACAGCTTCTACAAAGCTTTTACAAATGATAAGTATGAATGGTGTTTTTGAGCGTAAGTGAAAAATTCGACAGAGTATCGGCTAGCTTAATGTGCGTGTAAAAACTCTATGAAGAATTATCACTATTACTCTAATTTATAGGGTCAAATAACTAGCCGTTGGAAAAGACTAGAAATCTGAGATCCTATAATCTCGTATTCAATCAATCAATGTGATTGATTAAATTTCCTTCTTGATTCTCGTCAATCTTCGTGATCTTCAATCAATCAAGTTTGTCCCCTTGATTGATTGATCTGTTATTCTGGGAATCTTCATTTTTATGTCGCAAGTTAACCCTTAAAATTGATTCCGAAGAATCTGGGCCGAGTACAAAACCTCAGCTGATCTGTCTCCTCAGCTGGTGTATCAGTCTGCTGATACTAGGACCTCAGCTGATGTGTAAGTCTGCTGGTGTGCACCTCAGTTGGTCTTCTTGACTTCGTCTGGATATGTCTTTTATCAATGGTCCTTGTCTTGTCTACGACGTGCTCTCAGCTGATCAGCTAATCTTCTGATATCAGCTGATGTTAACTTCTCTGATGATCTGCTCTCGATGCTCCAGTGTCAGCTGCTTAAATCTTCTGTCTTCTGAAATTGGCTAAGTCCACAAGGTCTCAGCTGGTCTTCTCTTCTATGGTAGCTTCGGATCTTCTAGGCAACAAGGTAGATTCCCCCTCACTTGAACCTATCTAATCCTAACTACTCATCAGCTGACTAACATGTTCAGCTGGTCCTATTACAAGCTGATTGGTTTATTATGTCATCAAAACATCTAACACAGAAATCCTAACACTCTCCTACATCCACTTTTCCTTATTTAACAAGAGAATTCCTTAACCACAGGAATTCCTTGTTTTAGAGTGCCAAGGTGCACTGATCAAGAATAACTCCTCTTGATCTCTAGGATTTTTTCACTGAGTCCTAGTCCTCTCAGATTTCAGACAGAGACACTCCTCAGCTTACTTTCTTTCACTCACAACCTTGAACCTTACTTGGTTTAAGGGTTTGAGGTTTTCAATCTAAGGTTGAGATAACCCTTACAATTATGACCAATATCTAGATTGGGTTATCTCCAGAGGCTTCTAAGGTATTACAGTGTAAGCCTAAATACAAGACTGAATTCTAAGCAAGTGTGAGCACTTGAGAAACTATAGTGATTTTCGAGTGCTTGAACTTTTCAGTTTTTCAGTAGAGCTTGGTAGTTTCCCGTACTAACGTTCTTCAAGATTTAAATTTGATAGTTTCAAATTTAAGCTATTTTGTTGTACTAACGTTCTTCAAGATTTTCTTCAGATTTTGGATGGTCAAATCTGTGAAAATGTAGCAGTCCAACGTTCAAGAAATCTTCTTTAGATTTTGGATGGTCAACTCTTAAGCATTAATGGTTGATAGCTCATTAAATGCCTGCTTAGAGTTAATGCAGCCGCTTTTGAAAACTGTGCCATCCTAGGTTATTAGTTGCTTCTGAACTTGGTAATGACAGGACAGGCTTTGTGTCAGATCCGTACGTAGGTGGCAACACCTCATTGGCCTGTCTTAATTGTTGCTCAGTCCAGTCTAACGGTTGCATTGAAGTCCTCTGTCTTTTCATCAGGTGACTTGGATCATTCTCTTTGCTGTATTAAAGACTTCATTTATGTGTTGGCTGCTTCCTTATTAAATGTTGAAGGCATTTAATGCATCAGGGTACTTGTCTTCAGGAGAGTCCTTCAGGCTGCTTGGACTTAGTCTTCTGGGGTGCATTCTTCAGGAGGTGGGTGTATCAGCTAATTCGACATCAGGCTAGTCTTTGGAACAATAGGCCAGTTCTTACATAAGTAGCCTGTTACATTTAACTTATATTCTAAGTTTTTATCATAGCCTCCTAACACTTTGGGCTATTATTTCTAAGTCTTAGAGATACATTAAAACATCAGGGGAGTCTTTGGAATTTATCAAAATATTTTACAAGTCATTTCCAACAAATTCCCCCTTTTTGATAAGAACAAAGACTTATCCTGACTTTACATTTTATCAGAAGGCTTTTACATAGCAAAAAAAAAAATTTAAAAATTCAGAATTTCCCCCTGAGTGAGTACCTGCAGGTTAGTTAAGCAGTTTATAAAGAAGTGCATAGGCCTAGCAGATAATGAGATATTATCTTGGGCTCAAAAGGATAGATATTTTCATTAATAGCAAAAATGATTACAGTTTACATGATTCCACTGTAATCATTAGACTGTCCTGCCCAACATAAAATAGAAACAAATCAAAACATCTTCTCTTGCTTTCTTTTCTCAGTGCACTTGTTCCTCATAGACTTCCAAATGCTGGCTCAACTCCATATTGTGCCAAAACTCTTTTCTTCAGCTCCATTTTTCTCTCCATTACCTCCTTGTTGTGTCCCCTTAACCCAAGCTAATCACAAACAACTAACCATTCTTTCAGGATATCTTACATCCATACTTCTCCACTGGCATCCAGTGGGGGCATGAACAGGATAGGTCCTGGGGCTTTGAAGGGATCACCTCCACTGTGCTCCTCCCAAGAGTTCAGAATCCTTTGATATAAGGCAGACCAATTTTCCACCATCTTCTGATGAAATACTTCATCAGCCTCCACCCCAGCAAACTCCCCTGTCAAATAGAAGGAGTATACAAACTCCCTCTTGGCTTCTTCCCAGGTGTCATTGATCTCCTTAAGAACCCAAGGATCTATGTGAGGGTACCTTGCAATGGGCTCACTAGCCTGAGCCTGACTTCTCTTTGCTTTCAACCTCCAGTTAGAGTTTCTGGGCTTCCTTGGTGGTGGGGGCTTCATTACTTGGCCAATCTCAATCAATCTCTGCTTCTCCTCCATTTTCTCCAGGTTGTATTGATCAAGAGTCTTCCCTTCCTTAACTGCCTGGGCCAGTGGGCTGAGTGATGGTGGCCTGAACAAGTCCTCAGTGGACTGGACTTTTTTGGGTGGACTTGGTGCCAGAGTTGCAATGGGCTTGAGATTTTCAACTGGAAGTTCCCTGACTTCCTCCTCTTCCTGAACAATTATCCTTCTTCTTTTAGTGCCCTGACCCTCAGAGCTACTTCCCTTCCTCTGCTCACTTCTCAGCCTCTTTTCTCTGAGTATTTGATCCTTTGCTATAGACAATTTGGTACTTCTTCTAGCATCAACCTTTCCCTTCTTTTTCTCACCAGTAGTGGCCTGTTCTCCATCCTTGACCATGGTATCAATTTCCTGCCTAAACTTTGACACAACCTTTTCAGGATCAACCTTTTCTCTCACTGTTGGACCTCCTAGAGATCTGACTGGACTTTCTTCCCCCTCCTTGCTAACTCTCCTGGAGAGTTCAGCAAGGGCCACTGTATGTCTGGCTGTATCCTGCTCCACAACCCTTAGATGTGTCAGACAATCCTCCGATTCCTCATTCAGGGCCTTTAAATGAAATGCAGCATTTACTCCAAAGTCAGTAAATGGCTGCAGTTTCTCTTCAATAATCAGGTTAGTGGCCGCCTGAGTGGGTAGAACTGAGAGTGCTTGTCTAACTTGAGTTTCTATTTCAGCTTTCAAAGCCTCTTCTCTTTGCCGGATGTACCCATCCATCTTCTCCATCAGGCCAATTGCCATGGCAGTGATAGTAGCCTGCATGATTCTTTCCCTTTCCTCTAGGTTCTCCTGCCTGATTGCCACAATGGCCTGTGTATGAGCCTGTCTCTCCTGCTCTACATTGGCCTTCAGTTCCCTGACTTCTTGTGAAAGCTTCATCTCCATTCTGTCCACATTGCTTGAGAGATTAGTGATAAGTGTAAGATTGGTGTCCTGTACCTGATCAAGATGTTCATCCAACACAGCAGCTTCTATGGATTGTTCCTCCATCAAGATTTCAAGGTTTTCCATCTTATATGTTAGACTTGCCAGCTCCTTTCCCTCTGATTTGGGCTCCACAGGGGCCTGAACAATAGTTTGGATCACACCCTCAATCTGGGCCACTGGTGTTTCATCAGGGGAGGGCACCAACTCCTTCTGAGTCTCCTGAGTTTCAGTGCCCTGACCCTCACCAGCCTGAGTCATCTCCTGATCCATACTAGCCTGACCTTCTTGAGTAAGGTTGGTTCCCTGATTCTCTCCATCCTTCTCCTTGTCATCAGTTGACTTCTCCTTTGGCCCTTCTAACAGCCTTGCCTCTTCCAATTTCTTGGCAACAAGTTTGCCAAATTCCCACTCTTATAGCAGTATACTGACCTTCTTTACTTAAGCAAACTCAAGTAGTTCTTTCTCCTCCTTTCTCCAGAAGCCTTCTCCTTGTCCCTTGACTGCCTCCAACAGCTCATACAAATAAGCATCCTTGAGCTTCACAAGTAGCCTAACCCTCTCAAACATCTCCTTGAGGGTGGGATGGGAGGTCAAGGCAGGGTATAATTGCTCCAGTTCATAGTAGGCCTTCTCCTTCAGAGAGTCCAGATAAATGTACTGGACCTCCTCCTCATCAGCTACCTCTAGTGAAGGCAGGGCTTCACTAGCCTGAAGGACAGTGGGGTGTTGCTTGGCTACACTTTCAGGCTTTTGAGAGCCTTCAGTGGGGGTTTCAACTATTGTGGGTTCAGAGGATGTCATTTTGGCTACCTCAAATGGATTTTGAGAGTCCTCTGAGACTTCTGTCCTCCTCTTTCCTCTTCTGTCTTCTCAGAGCTGTCATCATCAGACTCCTCTGATGTTTCTTCATCAGCTTCTTCTTCCTCCTGCCCTTCCTCAATCCCTTTGAGAGCAGTGGTAGCTAGTAGGTGAATAGGGGAATTCATTCCCTCATCCTCTTCCTCAACAGACTTCTCAGCAGATGAGTGTGTAGAAGTCTCAGAGCTGCTGCTTATGGCTCTGCTCTCAATGAAAGCCTTCTTCACCAGTCTCCTCTTTTTCTTCTCCATTTCTTTCTCCTTGTGTGATTTCATTTTCTCACTGTGCTTTAAGGCCCTCTTCTTCAGGTTTAAGGGTGGGCTTTCTTCTCCAGATTCTTTAGGAATACTGGCTTGTTCTTTCCTTATTTCCCCAGTAGGTGCCAACACGTTTACTTTCTCTAAGAGCTTCTCAGAATTGAACAAGGTCTTGGCTTTGTTCCAGGACCTTGTATCAGGAAAGTTATATTTCAGATTGAGTGCCTCAAAGATGAGAGATACCTTTGAGGCATAGCACAACTTGTGCTCAATCAACAATCTTCCTTTAAGTGCCTTCATCTTGCTTTTCTCCTCCCTGAGGTTAGTGATAAAAAACTGGTGCCAGTTAAATTTTACTCTGTCAGTGGTATCTATGATGGCTGCCATCAATCTGAGCTTGATCTTGCTCACTTGCTCAATACTTCCCTGATTTGCCAGAATGCATTTCCCAACAATTTCTACTAAAACCTCAAATTCTGGTTTTAGCAGTTTCTTGTGAAAAGTGATGACATACTTCTCCTTCTTCTTTGTGATGGTGTCCAGGAACTTTTCCTCCTCTCCCTGCTTGTAGGTTGCTGGGTCCAAACCCTCATTTGGCAGCCCAAAAATGTCATGTAAATCCTCCTATTTCAAGGTGAATTTGTGCTTTTTCATGACTGCTTCATAGACCTCTCTCCCCTTCTTGTCCAGCCTTTTCTCACTCTTCTCTACCATAACAAAAGATCTGATGGAAGAGGTGTTTTTCTCCATGCCTATGAAGAACTCTAGTACTTGCCTGTCATAGCATCTCTCTGGACCCTTTGAGAGAAACCTATAGAGCCCAGCATGTCTCACAAGGTTAAGGGCCCTCCTGATGTGGTATAGGTAAGGATTAGAGAGGACTTTGGGGTTGTTGAAACAAACAATTGGTTCATACCAAAAGTTTGTGTTGTTAGACAACTTTTTGTAGTCAACATACACTTCAGACATGGTTACTGAAGAGTGGGAAAGTGTTTAGGGATGAATTTGTAGGGGTGAGAGTATGATTATTGCAAGAATTGCAATGGTTGATAGTGGTGGAATCATGTGTAAAACTGCTAAGTCAGGAGGTTATTTATATTGTAAATCAAGGGTGGAGATTAAACAAGAGAATTTTGATCTATGGTTGAGAGTGAGGCAATGATTTGGAAGATAAAGTGATTTAACTACCCAAGTAATTTGTAATTATTACCAGATATGGAAAGTGGGTTGGATTAAAATTAACGGTTGAGATTGAAAGAAATGACGGTTAAAAGTGGCGCTTTTCATGAGAGATAACTACTCGAAATCATCTCCCGAGATTTTACTGCACACTTACTATCGCATTAACTGCGCCATAGGCACGGTTATCAATAAAGTAACCGTCTGTCAGAAGTTGTCTCAGTGGAATAATCAGTGGACTATTTGATCAGCCTAGTTTTGATAAGGTTAGTGAACTCTTCTGATGCCCAGACTATATCAGTAGACTTTGTCAGATGAGTCCACTGATGTCTCTTGATAATTCCTCCTCGATTAGTGACCTTTGAGTGTATTCTGAGTCAGGTAGCCTGATTAGTTCCCTTACTCAGGGTCAAGTAGACCCAGCTCCACTGATAGCTCATGAAACCTTGCTTCAGCCAAGGGTTTTGTGAGTATATATGCCCTTTGCTTGTCAGTGTGGATCTTTACAAGGCACACATCTTTCTTCTCCACATGGTCTCTGATGAAGTGATTCCTAATATCCACATGCTTGCATCTTGTATGGAGTACATGATTTTGTGATATTGCAATAGCACTGTTGTTATCACAAAAGATAGGTACTTCACTGGCCTGTATATTGTAGTCAGTTAGTTGTTATCTTATCCAAAGGATCTGAGCACAACAACTACCAGCAACCATATATTCTGCTTCAGTGGTGTTTGTTGCTACTGAGCTCTGCTTCTTTGAAAACCAGGATATCAGTTTATTGCCAAGAAATTGACAAGTCCCAGTGGTTGACTTCTTGTCAATTTTGCATCCTCCATAGTCAGCATCAGAGTAGCCTGTTAATTCAAAGTTATCATGAGAAGGGTACCAAAGTCCCATATTGATAGTACCCTTGAGATATCTTAGAATCTTCTTTGTAGCTTCTAGGTAACTTTTCTTTGGATTAGCCTGATATCTTGCACAGATCCCCACTGCATAAGTGATGTCAGGCCTGCTTGCAGTGAGATATAGAAGAGATCCAATGATTCCTCTATAAGTAGTCTGATCCACAACTTCTCCTTGTTCATCAGGTTCAAGCTTGGTGTTTGTACTCATAGGTACCCTGACTACCTTGCTTGAGCTGCAACCAAATTTTTGAATCAGCTCCCTTGTGTATTTGGCCTGATTAATGAATATTCCTTCAGGAGACTGCCTGACCTGCAGTCCAAGGAAGAAATTCATTTCTCCCATCATGGACATCTCAAATTTTCCTTTCATGAGATGTGATAATCTTGTGCAGAGATCCTCATTCTGTGATCCAAATATGATGTCATCCACATATATTTGGACCAAGAGGATGTCTTCTCCATGTGTGATTCTGAAGAGTTTTCTGTCAACACTTCCCTTGGTGAAACCATGCTCCAAGAGGAACTGAGACAAAGTGTCATACCAGGCTCTTGGGGCTTGTTTTAGGCCATATAGAGCTTTCCTGAGCTTGTAGACTTTGTTGCTTTCCTCAAAGCCAGGGGGTTGTTCCACATAGATTTCTTCATTTAGAACCACATTGAGGAAAGGACTCTTGACATCCATTTGGTAGACCTTGAATCTCTTGTGGGCAACATAAGCAAGAAATAGCCTGATAGCTTCTAGTCTGGCTACTGGTACAAAGGTCTCATCATAATCAAATCCTTCAACTTGGGAGTATCCTTTGGCCACCAATCTTGCTTTGTTTCTGACTATCACATCATTCTCATCCTTCTTGTTCTTGAAAACCCATTTGGTTCCAATGATGTTGGCATGCTTTGGTTTTTTGATAAGCTCCCACACCTGATTCCTTGTGAACTGGTTGAGTTCTTCTTCCATGGCAATGATCCAATTTGGATCCTTTAATGCTTCTTCAATAGTCTTGGGTTCCTGTACTGAAAGAAAACAACAGAAGAGAGCATTTTCTCCATGAAAACTTCTAGTTTTAACTCCTAGATTAGGATCTCCAAGAATCTGATTGATTGGATGATCAATCAACCAGATTCTTTTGGATTGTCCTCTCTCAGTGGGGTTATCCTCAGTGGGTACCTCCCCTTCTGGGATTGAGTCACTAGACTGGGCAATTCTAAGTAATTCAGGAGAAAGGACAGAGGGAAGGAGTCCTGAGTCATTATTCAGGGTTGTTTCTAAGTTATCAGCACAGTTTAGTCTGGCTTCCCCCTGAATGTTATGCTCAATGTCTGTCTCAACTTGGCTAGCTTCTTCATTGACAGAAGTTACCTGAGGAGCTGGGATTGGGTCATTCAGCTCATTTTCATCAGTGGGGATTTCCTCAGGCTGGTTTGACCTATGAGAGCAGTCTTCTGACTCCTTTAGACCAAGGTTGTCCCATGTTGGTATGTAGGCATCCACTTTCTTATAAGCGGATTTGTCCAGAGTCAGGTTAGTCATTTTGTCAGTGATTTCCTTAGTGGCCTGATCTTTCCTGGACTCAAGAGTAGATTCATCAAAGACAACATGGGGTGTTTTTTCCACAACAAGGGTTCTCAAGTTATACACCCTGAAAGCTCTACTGATTTGAGAATATCCAAGGAAGATTCCTTCATCAGCGTTGCTATCAAAGGTTTTCTGTTGTCTTTTCCCATTGTTGTGAATGAAACACTTACAACCGAAGACATGAAGGTAGGATGTCTGAGGTTTCCTACCATTCTATAACTCATAGGGGGTTTTGCCTTATGTTTTAGTGAGCATGGATCTATTCTGAGTATAACAGGTTGTATGTATGGCTTCAGCCCAGAACCTTTTGGGAATTTGTGCATCAGCAAGCATGGTTCTGGAAGCCTCTTTTAGAGTCCTGTTTCTTCTTTCAGGTATCCCATTTTGTTGAGGAGTTCTAGCAGCTGATGTCTCATGGGATATACCTGACTTATTACAAAAGTCAGTGATAATAGAATTTATGAACTCAGTACCTTTATCAGACCTTATTTTGATGATTGATAGGTCCTTTTCATTTGAGATTTTCTTGAGAAGTTCAGGTAGCCTGAGTTGAGTATCTTTCTTGCTAGACATGAATATCACCCAAGTGAATCTTGAGAAGTCATCCACCACAACCAGTGTGTATTTGCTTCCATTGATGCTGGCTGGTGTGACAGGACCAAAGAGATCCATATGTAGAAGTTGAAGTATCTTGTCAGTGGAGGGAGTTGTCTTGCTTTTGAATGAGGCTTTTATTTGCTTCCCTTCTTGGCAGGCTTTGCAAATGTGATCTTTGTTGAACACCTCGTTTAGTATTCCCTCCACCAGACTTAGCCTTGAGATCTTGTTGAGGGTCTTGAAATTTAGATGATTGAGTCTCCTGTGCCATAGCCAAGTCAGGTCACTTAAGCTTTTGGCAATGAGACAGGTCTCTTTTGGGCATAATCTCCAATCTGCAAGATAAACATTTCCTTTCCTAGACCCTGTTTGTAGTACCTGTGTATTTGATGCATTCCTTACACAGCATAGGTTACTTGAAAACTTAACACTATATCCCTTATCACAGAATTGACTTATAGAAAGCAGATTATGTTTCAGTCCACTGACATATGATACATTTGTTACCTGGAGTGTCCCAATTATCAGGGTACCATATCCTTCTGTGATTCCTTTTGAGTTATCACCAAATGTGACCTGAGGACCCTTCTTTTCCTTGTAGTTAGTCAGGAGACTTTGGTTGCCTGTCATGTGCCTTGAGCAACCACTATCCAAGTATAAATCATCCCGAGAGTCCTTAACCTGCATAAAGATCAGTTCTTAGGTACCCATCTTGTGTTGTGTCCTATTTGGTTAGCTGTACCTTTAGGGATCCAAATCTGCTTAACAGTCCTAATTGCTTTGGACTGGCTGATTTTTCTCCCATAAACATCTACATAAACAGTGGACTCCCTAACTGCCCTGGGAGTTGTCTGTCTATAGGTGTCAGTCCTTTGTGGCACAGGAGGCTTGTTAGGTCTCCTGTTCCTAAAGGGCTTTGGTGCAGCTGGTCTCAGGTGCTGTTGATAAGGAGGGATATATTTTCTCTCATAGGGCATATATGAGATTGGTTCCCTGTAGTGAGCCCTTCTGTCAACTCTCCTGACAGAGGATTCAGGCCAGTATGTCCTTTGCCTAGATTGTCTCTTAGAGGAGGATCTAGGCTGAGGATAAGTGTACTGAACATTACTCCATTTGTGATTAGAAAATTTTCTTTTATGGAATTCATTTACCATGAAGTTGGTTTTAGGAGGTGTATAAGCTGTTCTAGTCCTTTCAGTGGACCAACTTGGCATTATCACCTCCTTTGCAGGTTCAGCAGACCTTTTGCCCTTGTCAAGTGTCCTTCTGGGATTCTTAGAGGACCTTACAAACACTCTCTCATTGCTGCTTGTGGGTGCAGTACTGAGTTGGCCTTCTGAGGATGTGCATGGGAAGAATCCTATCCCATGTCTACTGTCTGAGTTGTTTTGCAAACTCAGAATCTTCTCTATAACTATAGAGGGTTTATTGAGAGATTCCAGTTTTTTTAGCAGATGGTCCTCAGATTCTTTCAGCAAATTTACATTGTTGATGAGAGTTTTGATTTGGATGGCTAGCTCATTATTTTCACTAGCTAGCCTGATCTGATCACTGGTCAGTCCCCTGATCAGTTCATCCTTAGCACTGACCTGACTCTTGAGTGTTTCCACTTCATTTGTCAGGGCAATGGTTCGGGATGCTGAGGCAAGATCTGCCTCTATTTCAGATCCAGCTAGCTTGTTATTTTCATTTGCTAGTATCCTGTTTTCTTCCTCAAGAGTGAGGTATGCCTCTTGCAGCCTGGAGAAGTCAGCCATCAATTGTTCTGAAGAGAACTGAAGGTTGAGGTCTCCTGCTAACTCTGAGCTAGGCTCAGGTGAGTGTGCTATTAATTGACAAGGATGGGATTGTACCTCAGGTTCATCATTGGTCATGAGGCATAGATCATCATAACTGCTATCAGTGAACATTTCCTCAGATGAGCTTCTAGCCTCCTCATCTTCTGCCACCATTGCTCTTCTCTCCAGTCTCATGTCCCTCTTTGCTTGCCTCTCCTTCCTTTCCTTGGAGCTCAGCTGAGGACAGTCATACCTAAAGTGGCCTGTCTTATTGCACTGGAAGCATCTTTTCTCATCATCTTTACCCTCTTCTTTGTCTTTCCTACTGGTTTCAGATTTTGAGGTGGATTCCTCACTCTTGTTGTTTCTTTTGTATTCCTTCTCAGGCTCCTTTTCATTCCTTGCAGTGAACCTGGACTTCTTCTCCTTGCTGTCCTGATAATATCTTTTGTATTTGCCAAACCTTGAGTTCAGCTTTTCAAATCTTCTTGCTAGAAGGCTCATTTCCTCTTTCAGCTTAGCCTTGCTTTGAGATTTGCAGGGCTTGTTGGCCTTCTTGATCTTGGCTGGTTCACCTTCAGAACTGTTTGCCTTGAAGGCTACTCTTTTCTCTGATGAGGAAGGTTCTTCTGTAGCTCTTTTCCTATTGAGATCATAGGCCTTGAGTTCTGAGAATACTTGCTGCATAAACATGTTGGATAGATCTTTGGTGTTCTGCATCATTACTGAATAGACATCCCACCTAGGTGAGAGTCCCCTGAGAATTTTGAGAGCAACCTCCCTCTTGGTGTAAACTTTACCAAGGGAGTTTATCTTATTCATAATATCAGTGGATCTGCCATCAAGTTGATCAATGGTCTCATTTGATTCCATAGAGAATTGTTCATATTTTTGAACATCCACTGACAACTTGTTTTCTTTTATTTTGTCAGTTCCTTCACATAGGAGAGCCAATGTGTCCCATATCTCTTTTGTTGTTGTACAATGGACAACTCTTCTCATGACAGAGTCAGGGATAGTTGTGTATAATATGTTCATAGCAACAAAGTTGAGATTATGTCTCTTCCTCTCATCAGCAGTGAGGTCATCTTCATCCTTAGGCCACTCCTCTCTAGGATCATTAATTTGAGCTTGTGTGATCCTAGGATTAGCAGTCATAAAGACAAAGGGACCCCTTGTGATTACTCTGAGCATTTCATCATGCACACAGGCTAGATGAGCCCTCATTCTTAGTTTCCAGAAATCATATCCTTCTACTGAGATCTGAGGTAGCTTGTGATGTGCAAGATGATTGAGGGGATTGGCTCCCATGTTGGAGTATGAGCTTCCAATCACATTGGTGTGAGCTGCTCATGTGGCTGTGTTCCCTGTGTTGATTGATCCTTCTGCTTGTGTAGACATGTTTAATCAAATAAAAACTTTAAGAAATATTAGTCAGATCAGTTCAAGTGACCACTTAATTGATATATCAAGGCAGTAGTTCTATGAACCCCTGCTCTGATACCACTTGTTGGTCCCAGATAAGCAAAGACAGGTGTATGGGGGGTGAATACACCTGTAAGTTCAATTTTTTAAGAACCAGTTAATCAGAGGACTTTCTTTCAAAGTGCAGGCTACTACAAAAGATCAGTGGACTTGTAGGTCGCCTGACGAGTAGCCTGAGTATTTGCTCAAGTTAAGTTATGCAGCGGATTATTAATGAAAACACTTGAAGTTATACACTCACACAAAAGAACAAGAGACACAGGGATTTATAGTGATTCGGAGTTCAACTCTCCTACATCCACTTTTCCTGATTTAACAGGAGAATTCCTTAACCACATGAATTCCTTATTTTAGAGTGCCAAGGTGCATTGATCAAGAATAACTCCTCTTGATATCTAGGATTTTTTACTGAGTCCTAGTCCTCTCAGATTTCAGACTGAGACACTCCTCAGCTTACTTTCTTTCACTCACAACCTTGAACCTTACTTGGTTTAAGGGTTTGAGGTTTTCCAACTAAGGTTGAGATAACCCTTACAATGATGACCAATATCTAGATTGGGTTATCTCCAGAGGCTTCTAAGGTATTACAGTGTAAGACTAAATACAAGACTGAATTCTAAGCAAGTGTGAGCACTTGGGAAAATATAGTGATTTTCGAGTGCTTGAACTTTTCAGTTTTTCAGTAGAGCTTTGTAGTTTCCCGTACTTAGCTTCTTCTTCAACTCTTGTATTTATAGACTTAAATTTGAAAGACTATCCGTTGGAGAGATAGTTTCAAATTTAAGCTATTTTGATGTACTAACGTTCTTCAAGATTTTCTTCAGATTTTGGATGGTCAAATATGTGAAAATGTAGCAGTCCAACGTTCAAGAAATCTTCTTCAGATTTTGGATGGTCAACTCTTAAGCATTAATGGTTGATAGCTCATTAAATGCCTGCTTAGAGTTAATGCAGCCGCTTTGGAAAACTGTGCCATCCTAGGTTGTTGGTTGCTTCTGAACTTGGTACTGACAGGACAGGATTTGTGTCAGATCCATACATAGGTGGCAGCACCTCATTGGCCTGTCTTAATTGTTCCTCAGTCCAGTCTAACGGTTGCATTGAAGTCCTCTGTCTTTTCATCAGGTGACTTGGAACATTCTCTTTGCTGTATTAAAGACTTCATTTATGTGTTGGCTGCTTCCTTATTAAATGCTGAAGGCATTTATTGCATCAGGGTACTTGTCTTCAGGAGAGTCCTTCAGGCTGCTTGGACTTAGTCTTCTGGGGTGCATTCTTCAGGAGGTGGGTGTATCAGCTAATTCGACATCAGGCTAGTCTTTGGAACAACAGGCCAATTCTTACATAAGTAGTCTGTTACATTTAAACTTATATTCTAAGTTTTTATCATAGCCTCCTAACACTTTGGGCTATTATTTCTAAGTATTAGAGATACATTAAAACATCAGGGGAGTCTTTGGGATTTATCAAAATATTTTACAAGTCATTTCCCAACATCTATAGGCCTTGCCACTACCAGAATATTCTAAGAATATTCCCTCAACAACTTTGGCATCTAAGGTTTTTGACTTGGTTTTTCCATTGTTATGGATGAAACACCTACATCCAAATGTATGGACAAAGGAAAGGTTAGGAGATTTACCTTTGTACATCTCATAGGGCGTCTTGCCATACCTCTTGACTGTCAAACATCTATTCTGGATGTAGCAAGCAGTATTGATGGCTTCTGCCCAAAATCTCTGGGGAGTATTGTATTCTGCCAGCATGGTTCTTGCTGCCTCTTTGAGGGTTCTGTTCCTCCTCTCAGCCAGACCATTCTGCTGAGGTGTTCTGGCAACTGATGTCTCATGCTGAATATCATTCTCCCCAAGTGTATCTTATATAATCGTCCACTATCACCAGTGTGTACTTCCTTCCACTGAAACTCAGAGGTGAGACTGGTCCAAACAGATCCATGTGAAGTACCTGGAGTGCCTTTGTTGTGGACGTACTATGCACATCCTTGAATGAGGCATTTGTTTGCTTCCCCTTCTATTCTGATGCAAATACCTCATTGGGTAGTCCTCTGACTAGACACTTTCTTGCAACCTTGTTGAGGGTCTTGAAGTTCAGATGACCTAACCTCTTGTGCCAGAGTCAGCTGACCTCTGATGAGCTTTTTGCAACCAAGCAAGTGTCTGTTGGGCAACTTGCAAAATCTGCAAGATACATATTACCTCTTGTGAGACCAGTTAGTAGCACCTACTAATTTAAGTGATTAATAAAAAAACAAGAGTTTTTAGAGAATCTTACTGAGTATCCCTAATCACACAATATGGATACCGAAAGGACATTGTGCATAAGCCCTTCTACATAGTAGACCTCCTCAACTCTGGTGCTTCCGATCAGCAGGGTACCAATTCCTCTAATGACTTCAAAATTGTTATCACCAAACACACTCTAGGCCCATCCAACGTGACAAAATCTAGGAGGAGATGCTTCTCAAAGGTCATATGCTTGGAATATCCACTGTCTATATACCAGACATGGTTCTTGGCTTCTCCTCTCTCGATTAGGCTAAAGCTCGCCTGAAATCAGATTCAAGCTTTAGGTACCCTTTCTTTGGGTCCTATTTGGTTAGATTCAAATTTTGGAATCCACAAGTAGAGATCTTCCTTACAGGGATTAGGGGATCTCAACTTTCTTCCATGTTTATCCACAAAGATCATCTCCCTAAGAGGATTTTTCCTAGGATGATGTTTAATAACAACAAGCTTATAGGTGGGCTGCTCATAAGGGTAGTTTCTGCTCAAGCCTTTGAATGACTCGTATACTTTAGCCTATGCAGGCTTATCAGATTTGGTTACTTTAAATGTAACCCAGGGCTGAGGGTTGGTTTGCTTGGATTTTCTATGCTAATATGGCCCAGGCTGATCACCTCTCTGCTGGTTCTGCTGAGGCTTCTTCTTCTTAGCATAACTATGAATCTGATGCCTTCTAAGCTTAAGACTTATTTTGGTCATCAGCAGGCTTCTGAGTTTTATTACCCTTCTGCCCAGCTGAGGCCTTATTTGTCTTTCTGCTCTTCTGCCCTGCTGGTTCTGGTGCAGGCTCAATTGACCCTTTACCCTTGCAAGGATCCCTAACAGGCTCGTTGTTTTTATTCTTCCTTTGTGGCTTAGGTTTGGGATAATCAAGACTCCTTTTATCATTCACAGTTTCAGAGGACTCAGCTATTTCAGACACGATATTTTTTGCCTTAGTCAGCTGAAGCTGCTGTGAATTTTCGGTTATTAGTTCGTTCTGTCTCAAGAGTTCATCGAACTTAGCTGCCATCTATACTAAGGTAAAAAATTTAGTGACAGCTCAATCTATAAAAAAAAACCTTCATCTTGTCCGCCATTACATCCCCGTTTCCAATACACAAATCAAAGATGGTGATTAGTGATTGCCTTAGAGCATTGTTAAATTATATTTTAAATATGGCGATATCATAAGCTCTCGCTAATTTAGCGATAATATTAGCAACCGTCAGTCATTGGTGGCTGTCATTTACTCCCTCCGTCCCACTATAAGTTTCTCACTTTTTTTTTTGGATGTCACACTATAAGTTTCTCATTCCATAAAAAACAACAACACTATTTCATATATTAATAAAGAAATACCACTTTTCACAACTCCCCATTACTTTTTCACAATTTCCTATTACTTTTTCACAAATTTTTATTTCTTTATACAAAAGTCAACATGTAGTACACCATATAATAATAAATAATATATTTTTTTAAATAAAACAATAAAAAGAAATAAGAAGTTTATAGAGGGACGGCTGGAGTATTAATTTAAAAATGAGTAAAGTTTAGCAACAGTCATAAGTGGCTGCCGTATATTCACTTGACTACTTTCCACCAACGTTCATCACAAATTATGAATACCTACAAATCCTTAGATGCATGTTAACCAATTATTCTTTATCAAATCATGAGAAATGCTTAAAAACCCACATGACTGACATACATAAACTAAATATTAATTTAATTAAAATAATTACCTGGTGAATGAGTAAACAAAATCTTATTAAAAGCCATGACCAAATGTGAATAGCACCAAAAAGTAAACAGAGAAAAGTATGGGCGAATTGACCTAATAACCCTGTCTATATTTTCTCATATACGCATCTTGCCACTCCCTCTCACATCACATTACACGCATTCGGGTTTTCGTCGCTAAACATTTGAGCAGTGTATTGCGGTGCGTACGAGTTGTACTGGGTCGGATCTCCCACGTTAGAAACCGGCCCATAAATAAACGGGTACAATTGCTCCATTGACGCCTGCAGATTCTTGTTCCCTTCCGCCTTAATTTCATCGGCATTGTCGTTACCTCCGCCATTGCTGTCGCCTTTCTCTTTCTTCTCTCCGTCCTTCTTAGGGGGAACAATTGCCACTTCCCTCTTCAGCTTCTTCTGGAGAAGCTCAACCAGTGCTTTCATTTCCATGGCGCCGATCACAGTCACCAGATCCTTCTGAGTATCGATCTTCAAATCCTTGAACCCTGCAATCGCCAGAAAATCGGAATTTGAAAGAAGATCGACGGAAAAGAGAAAGAGTTTGATTGCGACTCTGATAAATGTACCTTTGGTTTTGGTGATAGTCTTGTATATCTTCTCAATGCAGCCGTCGCAGTGTAGGTGCAATTTCAGAATCGCCGTCGTGACCGGCGGCTGATAAATTGATGATGATGTGAAACGGATCAGCATAATTACAGAGAGAAAATATGAATGCGTGGGATTTACGGGCAAGAAAACGTAGAGGTAATTTCACAAAATTCAAGGTGTTGACATGAAATGTCGAAAGCAATGTTGACTGCTGAAATAGTAACCACTCAATGAGGGCTATAGTGCGCTGGCTGCCACATGAATTTCCACTTTCAACAGTGCATTGATTATATTAAAATGGAAAAAATGCATTCATTATGAATGATACAAAATCACTAACCAGAGTGGGTAAAAAAAAAGTGAACAGTAATGATTAATCAATACCTCCTTTTCTTTTGTTGTTTTCTGATTAGACTTTTCGTTCGAGTTTTTGTCTTTGGATTCTTCCTTCTTCCCCTTTTTTCCTGTGTCACCGTCGTTCTCTTTTCCTTTGCCGTCACCGTCGTTTTTGGGCTTCGGCGAGATGAGTTCCATTTTTTGGTGAGTTTTCTGCTCAACTTTCTGCCGAAGCTTCACCGGATCCACCTTCCCCACCACCGTGACTTTCTGGTCCTCAATTGTGACAGCATCCACTCCTTTAACACACATCAAAAAAGGCTTTCAGCTAAAAGGTATTTGAAAAGTGAAAAGGCAGACAACAGAGCTTATACTGAGAAAATCAGAGGAATCACAAATAATCAGAGACAATTTAGAATACATTTACCATCGAAGGAGCGAATGGTCTTGATGATTTTGGAAGCGCAGCCATCGCAATGGATGTCAGCTTTCAGCACAACGACTCCTCCGCCGTTTTCGTTTTCCTTCTTCTGCAACTCCAAAAAGAAGAGTATAGGAGAGAGAGAGAGAGAGAGAGAGAGAGAGAGTAAGTGAGAGAGAGAGAGAGAGTAGCGGTTAGCAGTACGTACCTGACCCATTGTGAAAAAACTTGTCAGACAAAATTGTGGGTTATGGCAGAGCAAAATGGGAAACAGTGGCAATATATATAATGAGTTGTCATTGGGATAACATGGGCTGGAAATAGTGTGGTTTATAATGTAAATTGGGATTTGGGAAGCCTATATTGGTTCGCGGAGTGGAAACTTCAGCTTCTTCAGTTTCTCACAACACTGTGATATGATTTTAATAATTTATGAAGAGGTAAGATTGTGGGATGGCACTATTATATCACCATCACATCAATAATAGTTTCTTTAATTGCAAAATGTGAGTTAAAATAAAAATGTGTGTTTAAATACATACGCATAGGATTTTTTTATAAATAAAAAAAGTTATAAATAAAGGTAATGCATTGGTTTATGAATAAATTAATTATTTATAGATAAATATGAATAATAATTAAATAATTAAGTGACATTTGAAAGATGAAATAAAAGATAATATAGAACTTTTGAATAAGAAAAGTAGACACAATTTTGATGGATGAAGAGAATATTTTTTAATAAAAAAATTATCGTATTTATAATTTTTTTTATCGGTAAATGTTAGTTGTTAGTAGTTATAAGGTATATTTCTCAAATTAAGCATTGAGATAACTAATGATGTCCATTTTAAGCAATTTCAACTAATTCTCTTGTATTTCTGGGCAGTATGCGAAATTGAAAAATTTCAAAATGGCTAAAATATATCTTTTTTAATCAACGTGATTAAATACAATTTAGCCATATAACCAATAATTATTTTTCATAATTACCTCTATTTTTTATAAAATATAAATAAAATGTATTATTTTAAGGCATAAATACAATTTTCATGGGTCCATTACATTGAGGACCATTTGAGCATCATTAGTTGCAAAATAACACATTAATTTCTCCATATTTCAAATTGTTGTGACACGATTTTGATTAGGCCTTGGACCCTAGGTCCAACAGCCTTGTTAGGCTCTATAGGTGCCCATGTTATAGCTCGAGCCCCAAACCAGTAACCGGACCCAAACCCCGACCAAGAACAGACCAGTCCAGGATGAGCATCTTGGTCGGCACGAATGAAAATCGGGTCACAACGGTCAACCGAGCAAGATTGGAAGTCCCCAGCTAGACATGAAGTACAAGGAACATTGTAGGGTTCCTCACGACAATCAACGATGAATCGAGCTCCACAAGGAACTGCAAGCAACCGAGCTTCACCAGGATATCAAGGACAGATAGATAGACACCCAAAGCTCTACCATAAGGAATATTCTGTCAGGTGTCACCTTCCTATAGGCCAAGTACAAAGTCATTGCATGGTGGAGAAATGATGACTCACACCACTACTGGCGGTCTGAGGACCACATGATGCGCACCCAATAGGAAACACAACATATAAATAGCCCACATGAGGGCATAGATAAAAAAAAGTTTGTAACCAAAAATTACTCAGCATATCTTTGCTGACAAAGTAATAAAAAATACGTATATACAAGTCCTAGACCTTGCAATATAAGATCTAGATAAATCTTTTATTATTTACAGCTTTAATAGACATTAATTCACCATTCCTAGTTAGGAGCTAACCACTCTTAATTCTGGGAACAACAATTGGCGTCGTTTATGGGAAACTTTCATGAAAATACCCACAATCCACTCTCAACTAATCTAGAAAAGATTCTCCAGCCAGAATAAATGGAGAAACAGTAATCCAACGCCTCCTCCTCCCGAAAGGTCACTACTCTGATGGCCACTCCACCAGCTCTATTGGGAGTTCCACCAATAGATCCAACACCGGTTGAGGAGGAACCTGTCCAGGCGGCTGAGAACGTGCAAGTTACTCACGCAGTTTGAACCAGTGAGCTCCAGCCTATTCCAATCCAAAAATTCGAATCTCCTGAGGAGTATGAGTTGGTCATTCGAGAGTACAAGAGGAAAGTACAGGAGCTAAGGGTAGCTCAAAACTCTTCTCTCTCCCCCCTCCCGAAGCGGAAGTGTAGCTTCCAAAAGTGCAACGCGCACGAACGATAGGGGGAGAGTTGCCAAGGCCCGAGTCCCATGCATCTTGATCAGTTTTTAGTCACCTCGGGGATAGAGACTCCAAGAGATCATCCTCCTGGCCTGGGGGTCAGAAAATCCCCAATGTATTCTCGATTCTTGAATACTTGACAAGATCGTTGAATTATCCGATGATGTGGTCATCGCCCGTGGAGGCAACCACTTTCAGAATTTTGGGCTAAACAACCTGAGTTTTGGGCAGAGCATTTTATTGAGGCACGATTGGCCAAGGATCTTGGTCCATATTCGGTTGGGCCTGGGGGTTTGTCCATATTACTCTTCTAACGATCTAGCACAAGGAGCCCCCCTTTCAGGTGTAGGAGACAGCCAACAGTCCCTAATAGTCTCCTTATAGAAGAGGCTCAGCACGGATAACGAGCTATTGGTTGTGGAGCTAGAGTGTGCTCCTATCCAGACGAAGATTGTTCCCCTGCAGGCTCCCCTATACGAAGAAAAGATGAATGTAGAGACTGTTAGGATCAGATGTTAGTGTTTTGATGATATGAAAACTTACTTAGCTTGAAATAGGACCAGCTGAACCTGTTAGTCAGCTAATGAGTAGTGTAGGATTAGATAGGTATTATGTAAGGGGGAACCTTGCAGCCTAGAAGATCCAAGGGTACTTGTGGAGAAGAGGTCAGCTGAGCTCGTTAAAGACACAGCCATTTCTTGAAGATAGAAGACCAAGACAGGTGATACAAGTGAAGATGAAGTTGAACTCAAGGAAAAAGAAAAATCCAGCAGAAGTCAAAGACCAGTGGAAGAGCTTCATACAGTCAAGACGAGGACCAGATCAACTGAGGATCATCAAGACCAGTTGAGGACCACCCATATCAGCCAAGTACTTCTTTATCAGTTGAGGTCCACAACATCAGCTGAGGTCTGCCCGTACCAGCTGAGGAGCACCCAGACCAGTTGAGATCTTCTTAAATTGCTGCCTTGAAAACTTGTCCGAGGTGAAGTAAATAAAGCAAGGGGACAAAATCAAGAAACGACAAAATGATTTCAAGAATTGAAGGCAATCAATCAAGGGGACAACTTTAATTGTTTATCAGGCTGAGATTTGAAGACTTCTAGAAATCAAGAAGCAGATCAATCAATCACTCTGATTAATTGAGTTCAAATTTATGGGAGATTTGATTGCTAGTCAATTCACAATGGCTAGTTAATCAGTCCCTATAAATAGGAAGACAAGTGAAGAAAATAAAAACATTTTTTACGCAATTTTAGACTTGCAGAAACGTTGCTGAATTTTCATTATACTTAAAATACTCTCAAACACATAGATCTTTTGTAAGGCTTTGTAGATGCCAGTGAGTTAGTTGCAAACTTTGCACTAATATTTGTAGAGAGTTTGTACTCTCCAGTTCGTGAGTAAGAGATTGAGAAAGATAGTAGACAGACTCACAATTCAAGTTGAATTGTGGAGAGTGGAGTAGAATTTAATCCAAACCACTATAAATCCTTGTGTCCTTTGCATTCATTTCCTCCTTTACTTTCTTGTGCACTAATAACTTTAAAAAGGATTTTCAAAAGAACATTTTCGCATAAAGTATTCACTCGCGTACTCAACAAGTTTTGTCGATTCATAAGATCAGGAAACCGTCAAGGTAGTATGCTGATTTTATTCAAAGGCCAAAATAAAAATTTTTAATTGACTCACATGTCTATTCAACCCCCCACTTCTAGACTTGTTTAGAGTCCTTTACTCTTAAAACTTGTTTTAGGGACCAACAAGTGGTATCAGAGTTGTGTGTCCAAAAGACCACATCCTAAGAAGCTTGTGGTGGTCACCAAGACAGATCCCTCGAAAATCCTTTTGAAAACTTGTGTGCATATTTATTGCTAACCCACCTTCAGATATGACTTCTTATAAGAGTGGTTAAAAGACCAGGAAGCTGCCAGAATTTTCCATCGAAGACTACGACTACTGGAAGTTTAGAATGGAGAACCATTTGGGAGCAATTCATGACCGTATGTTTGATGTTCTCGAGGATGGTCCTATTCAATTCTACTGGGCGCCGGTTAGTGATGGAAAAACACATGAGGCTGAGATCAGCGAAAGAACCAAGCTTGAGAAGAAAAAGAGTGAGCTGTCAGACTCAGAGAGGAAACTATTAAATCTGGATCAGGTGGCCAGGACCGAGATCATTGAGACTCTATCCAAATAGTATATTGAAAAGATAAAAACTTGCAAGACTGCCAAGGAGATGTGGGAAAAGCTCTCCTTGATGTGTGAAGGAACATATCAGATTAAAGAAAACAAGTTGTAGGATGTTCTTCATACATTTGACACGTTTAAGATGAAAGCTGATGAAACCAACGATCAGTCGGACATGAGGTTGACTAACATCCTCAATAAAGCAAGTTTCATAGGGAAGGAATATTCTGAGAGAGAGATAAACAACAAAATCCTCAGATCCCTTACTCCCAGATGGAAAGTTAAGGTGACTGTGATCAAAGAAACTAAGATCTGTCAGAGATTAGTCACCATACACTTTTATCTCATCTTAAAGCTCATGAATTCGATATCCAAGAAGAGGATCAAGAAGATGAGACTCCATCATCATTAGGTACGAAGAGTGTTGCATTCTCTGCCACAGCTGAGAGTCATGAGAAGTCCTCAACTCCAGAGAACTTGAGCCTTAAAGAGCAGTTAGGTTTGCTAACCAAGAAATTTGACAAAATGTCAAACAAATTCAAGAAATACAGATCCCACTAGAAGAAGAGCAAAGGAGATTCTTCCAGAAGATATCAGAATTCATCTGACAGCAGGAGACCATCAGATGATAAGGTGTCCAGACACAAGTCTCTATAAAGAAGGAAGGAACCAACTCCCAAGAGAGGAGGAGATGGTGTGTGCTAAACAAGAGGGGTCATTTCAGCTATGACTGCCCCCAGCTGACACCAAGAGAAAGAGAAGAGAAGAGACTCAAGAGGGACAGAAGGTTTGGTGACAAGAGATCCTTGTTAGCTGAGGAGGAGAAGTAAGATGTTAGCTCATCCTCATCCTTATCTGATTTTGAATCAGAAGAAGATCTCTGCCTTGTGGCTAAAGTAGAAGAGGTACAATCTTCAACTCCCTCTGTTAGTTTATCTTGCTCTTCCACCTACTCTATGGAGTCAAACTTACATAAAATCTTGTCTAATCTCCAATCCTCCCTAAAAGTTTTTTCTTTACTAGAAAAGGAGAACTCTAAGCTGAGAGTTGAGGTTCAAAGCTTAAAACTTGAGAAAGAGAACACTAGACTATCAGTATTACCCTACAACTCACATGCTAATAAGTCTGCATGATAGTGCTGTGGTACCGTGTTCTAGTTGTAGTATTGTTCGAAGTGTTATCGACACACAAGACAACACTCAGTGTGTTCAAAATAATAATGTAGAGAGAAAATAAGTTTAAACAGCGGAAGACTTGAACACAATGATTACTCAATCTTTCCACAAACTGAATTAGTTTGTGACAACCTCAAGGCTGAAATATAACTATCTTGGAAAAAGTTATTACAAAAATAAATTCATGAGTTGGAAACATTCTTTCCAATCTCAAACATAAAATCGGATCTAATATCCAAACAAGTTCCCAAATGGCAAACCTAGATTGTTAAGCCTAAGCCTACTTCAAGTATACACTTCCACTTCATGTGAACATCATATACAAAATGTATGGGATAATACAATACACAATGTTGTACGAGGAGTATCAACACTTATGAAAACACTACACAGAAATCGTAATGTGGTTCTGATTTTTGCGCGATGCTTCAGTATGTAGTGTGTGCTCTCTCTTTTCATTTCTGGACGTCTTGCTCATCTATTTATAAGCGTGAGATGTGAATCCGTCCATCAAAGTTGTGGATATTATAGAGAGAAGTTGAGATCCACTTTTGTAGGAGTTGAGGTAACCACCTTCCCCTTGAATAACCTCTACTCTAACTCCCTTATTCCTAGATCCTTCCAGGCGCGTCATGAACATTCTGGGACGTGTAAGAATAACCTCCATTGACCGCCATTGACCTGAAACAACACCAAGGACAAACATTCAAACAACATTAAATAGTTAGTTGTTAGAACGAATTTTCTGGAGGATGGGTGTGATTCCAGATATGATCAATACTGGCCTCAACACTCACATCAACAATCTCCCCCAATCACACATATCCGCAAACACACAACCTGATGCACATAAAATTAGAGTAATATGATAATCAAAGCATCACAATAGTTGTTAGTTCGAATATGATGCAATAATAAACAAGAACTTGAATAAAAACACCATTCATCAAGTTTATCCAAATTCATCATAGGTCAATCACAAAACAGCCTAAGAACTATAAGTTCATCATCAAAAATAGGAGAAAGAACTAATAGTATCAGAGTCAGAGTGAGATAATAAATATCAGGGTACACCATCAACAAATAGTTAGTAAATATGTTAGTGGAATCAGAGAGAGGGAATGTCCATCAGCAGCAACAAAGACTCCCCTAACACAGAGAACTCCCCCTAAGCAGTAGCATCAGCATCGTCATTTCCAGCAATGACAGGATCTACAGGTGTTGCCTCAGGATGGCAACATCAGGAACCTCATTACCAGCAACAGCAACATTAACTTCATCAATTATGTCCTCAATCACCACATTACCAGATCTAGAGCTTTCAACCACAACAGGTTCAATTAGTGCATCAGTTGGTGCTTCTCCCCCAGTGGATGTGGATAGGAGGGATACCCAAAACATGCTTCTCTTTTCAAGGATATCAGTCTGTCTGTTTAGTGATTTGGCTTGGAGTTTGAGCTGGGAAACCTGCTAGGCAAGAGCTGCAGCTTGTTCATTAATGTACCTGCGATGAACTGTAACAAAAACTACCTCACAAGAAGTTGATGCATTAGCAGTGCGAGTGGGAGTGTTGCCAATCGTAGGAGCAACATTTGGTTCATCAGTAGCAGGGACAGAGGTATTGGCAGGAGCTGAAGGAATGTAGGGCAGATCACCACTAGATCTAGTGGCTCCTTGACTCATCAACAGCCCATGAATCAAAGAAGGATAAGGGAGCTTTCCTATCTTTGACACCTTAACACCAAACCCAACCATGTTTGCATATATAACCTCATTAAGATTGAAGTTCAGGTTCTTACCAATTTTGTAGATTAGGAAAGCATGTTCAGTGGTCACCCTAGTGGTATTGGAGGAAGGAACCCAATTGTACACACACGGCTTATGCAAGACAGAATGTAAACTGGTCAAGCTAGGTATAAAAAGCTTCTTGGGCTTGATTAGGGTAATAATTGCATCATATTTGGTATGTTTTATCATGATATTGATTGATTTGAGTGCATTATTAACCCTAATATGCTATATATTGTGTTATTTACCCTTTTGTATTCTCAAAATTTGTATAGTAGTGTTTAGCATTTGGAGTTCCGGACCAAATGTTAGCCATAGGAGGTATTTTGGAGTTCTTTCAATTACTACACAATTGGTAAGATTACTTGTAATATCTTTCATATTAGTGTTAATCATGAATTTTCATAGCTTAATTGTTGTTTTGATTTGCCAATTAGCCATGGGCTAATCCTTTTGTTGCATTGGTGTATGAATACTATGGTGTAGTTTAGTAGCTTGTTAATCCTATGCATGAATGAGTGATCTTAATGGATTAATTCTCTAATTTGATGATTAATTGAACTCTTGGTGTAATCACTAGGATGTTTTGAGCCTATTTGAGTTAGCAACACATGAGAATTGAGTTAATTGATTGAAGTTCTTAATTGAGATTTGTGCACACCAAGTGTTTGTGTTATTGCTTTTATGTCAATGAGAATTGCTTAGAAGCTAAGAACCTCTCAAATGGAGTATTAGGTGTTGTAGAGAGATCTAAGAACTTGATAGATTCTCTAGACTTGATTAAGACATTAACTGATCTTATGCATGTTAGGATTGATAAGTTGTTAGATGAACCATAGTTGAAGTACTCCAATGCACACAATCCCAACACTTGCTCACTTTACAAAAGGTGATAGTTAGCATTTACTTTTTTTTTTGTCAAAGCTAGATAGAATTTTAGACCATTCTTGTTTTTCTTAGCTAATCACCTTAGTAAACAATCAATACTAGCTTGATTGTCGCATCGTTTCCCTGAGTTCGATATTATTACTTGGTTAACTTGCCTCAACAACAACGTCCACGTACACTTGCGTGATTGCATACACGAATTAGGAAAATAAGTTTTTAGCGCCGTTACCGGGGAAACAAATACTTTGTTAAGCTTGGATTGATGTTTACATTTTCTTTACTTTGTTTTTCTTTATTTGTTCTTAATTATTCTTGGTGAGTATTGATACTTTCCAATTTTTGTAGGAGTGAACTTAATTGAAGATGGATGGATACAATCAATACTCGTATTCCCCACAATACATATATCCTCCTGAATCATATACATATCAACCTTACGCATATCAACCACCACTACAAGAAGATCCTTATCCTCCTAATTCATATTCATATCAAGAATCCTACTCTCATCATTATCCTTACCAAGATACATGCTCCTACACTCCACTTCTTCCTATGCCCTTTCATCAAGAAGAAACTTCTCCTAGCTATGTGATGAGATTCTAGCTCACATTGTCAAGCAAATAGAAGAGATAAGAATGGAAGATGCTAGGAACTTTGAAGAGACAAATCAAAAATTTGATGAAGTTCGCAAGTCTCATGGTCATCAAATCAAGAATTTGGAGTTCCAATTGGGACAATTGGCTAGTTTTGTGAGCACCCAAGCTAACAAGACTTGTGAAGAGAAGTTTGAGGAGGAACATATGGAGAATGTAGATGATGAAGTTTGTGTGGAAGTTGATATTCCAAGAGATGATGAAAGAGAAGAGAGTGAAAAGGAAGAGGATGAAGATGAAGATAATAAGAGTAAAGAGGATGATGATGAAAAGGATGATTATGATGATTATGACGAGTTTAATGCTCTTTATGATTACTTTGATTTTGATATGAATCCTCTTTATGATGATAATGAATATGATACTTCCCTTGAATGCATTTATAGGAATCAAGAAGAAGAAGAGAAGTTGGTGAAGGAACAAGAAGAAGAGGAAAAGGAAAAAGATGATTCAAGAGGAGGAAAGGAGAAAGAACAAGAAGAGGTAGAGGAATGTCCACTCATGGACATGAGCACAAATGAAGAAGAACAACAAGATGAAGTGGAAGATGAGCTTACAAATGAAATGAGCCTTTCTATACCCTTAAACTCTTCCACTTATGCTTTAATTGATAATGTTGTTTATTGTGATTTCGTCTTGTCTCTTGAATTAATTGGCTATAATATAGAATTAAGGATCCTCCTGGAATTTTTGATAGTAGAAAAAAGGGGTGGATAAGGTTGAGGAGAAAATAAGATGAAAATAGTTGTGCTTACAAATTTAAATGGAAAAGGAAAGTTAAGGTATGGTGTAAAAATCCTACGAGTTTCCTTGATCGTAAAGTTATGAGATAAAAACATGATATCAAGGATGAAAAATATTGTTGGCCATTTCGATAATCTAGGTGTCGTCTGACTTGAAGACATTAAACTTAGCGCTAGATGGGAGGCAACCCATCCTAAAAATTTTCTTGCTTATTTGGTTTGCTTTGTAGTTTAGATATTTTGAATTGTTTGATTTGCTTTTTATAGGAATTGGAAGCCAAGGGATGTCCCATTACTCTGATGACAATCTTATTGAGGTATTATGTTCTTGTATCTTGGTTGGTGAACTTAGTTGATAATAGTTTGGGGAAGTCGCATCTTGGTTTACTTGGGCTTGATTTTGCTTTTATTGGTCATTGATTCATTACAAATCCTATTTTCATCACTTTTTACAAAACTTTTAGAATCCTCAATCCGAAAAAGTTTGGGGGGTGTGTTCGTTCTTCAAATTTTTGATTTGCAATGATAGTTGATGTGAATCGTGAGCTTCAGAAAGGTATGTTGAGGAGAATTCTCTCCCACTCGGCCAAGAAGAAAGAGTAAGGAAAAAATTTTGCACTCTCCCATTCAAAATTCAACTAAAGGTATGACTTTACACTCTCCTATCCCTTTGGTTTATGATTTTTAGATTCTTGTTGTGTTGTATTGATGATACTTTAGGACTTGTTACTATGATTGATGATTCGATTTATGCCTTGATTGCATTATTGGGAATTAGATGAAGAATGTTTTGATTTAATCCCAAAACCCCTTAGAATATATGTAAAGTAGTTGCAAATTAACTTAAAAAAATAGCCTAACTGTTAGGAGGCTATATAGCTTTAACAGGCTAGTTCGATAGGCAACAGACCACTTGAAGAGAAAGAAGAACTCACCAGTGAAGATTAACTGCCCTGAAACATATTTAGTAAATACATCCACCAAAGGAGAAGCTCACTTCAGAAGACTAAGTGCAACTAACCTGAGGTACCGAGAGGAGTTAAGATAAATGACTTGCAAAATTTTTTAGGTTCTCTTTCTAAAAACTATCTATAAGCTGCTTAATTTTCATTCTTCATTAGGGGTGTAAATGAGTCGAGTCGAGTCGAATCGAGCCGAGCTCGAACTCGACTCGAAAGCAATACTCGAAGTTTGAAACTCAACTCGAACTCAATCGAGCTTGATTTTTTTAACTCGAGCTCGACTCGGCTAAGAACTTGATAAACTCGAGCTCGGCTCGACTCGACTTGACTTGATAATTTTATTATTTTAATAAAATAAAATATTAAATATATTTTAGCTCTTTTTTTGTCTAAAATTCATGCTCGGCTCGACTCAAGCTCGATAACTTTATTTATATATAAAAAATTAATGAAAAAATATTAAATTTTGTTCAAGCCCGATTTGGCTCGCGATCCTCTCGAGCCGAGTATTTATAAACTCGAACTCGAACTCAAGAACTACTCGATTAGCTCGAACTCGAGCTCGACTCGATTTGGTTCGAGTCGATTTCAATCTTTTTATGAGTCAAGCACGAGTAGATTGCGAGTCGGCTTGACTCATTTACACCCCTATTCTTCATCTCTTGAAGTGTTATTTTGTAAGCACATGTATGTACTGCCAACACATCTCCAGAAGATGTTCTTCAATGTTTGCCCCTTGAAATCTTTTTTTCCAATTCATGTAGATGTGTCTCGCACAATTTTTGTGTTTAGTAAATGGAGTCTACTCATAAATGGCTTTGTTAAGTCCCTGAAATACATGAAACCCATTACAATATAATGAAAGAGTAAAATTAAATGAAGTACACATAAATATGAATGTGAATAAGTACAATTAATTAAGTATGCAAACTCCCACCTTTTGTTGACCACTAACAAATATCCAAATAAGACAATCTTCAATGCAAAGCTCTTGAAATAATATGGTAGAAAGCCACCTCAAACAACTCTCATTTTCAGTCTCCACCACTGCTCAAGCAACTGGAAACATTTGATTGTTTCCATCTTTTCCAGTAGCACACAATAAGGCTCCACCTAAAAATGTCTTCAAGAAGTAGCCATCAAATCCTATTATATGCCTACACACTTACAGAAAACCATTTTTCAATGCACTAAACCCAATATAGAAACCCTTGAAAATACTATCATCGCCTAACAGAAATTCATATATCCCTTCATTAATTATCAAACTTAATCAATGCAGCCATGTAACTCCTCAAACTTGCATAATTCCCAACTACAGATCCTCTAAGTAGGTCAAGAGTCATCCACTTACCTCTGTAATGTTTCCATCTTGAGGGATCAATACTATAGTGCATAAGCAAATCAAATTGCAATTCTTCAATGCTCATATTTGAATTGTTTCTGAAATTTTCAATGTACTCATTGGTAATCCATCTTGCACTTATTTGTCTAGTTCGCAAGTCCCTACTGTAATTGTGCTCATTAATTAATCGTTTAGTAGCAATTCTTCCCTCTTTTGAATTTAAACTGACATAAAGTTTCCAAGGGCAACCCTCAACACATTTTGCCTCTATTTATTTTGTGTTAGTCCTTATAAACTTAATATTGTAGCCAAGAACAATTGCTTGCCTCTGAATTGCTAAACTACATTTTTTTTCCTTTCAAATCGCATGCCTGATTAGGGTCATAATTGCATGTTTTTGCATCCATTTCTACATGGTTTTGATGTGCTTATGTTCATATTTGACCCTAAAATTCTATACTTTGTGCATTTAACCCTTTTTGGCTAGAAAGTTGTGTTTTGTAGTGAAAATGAGCAAAAATCGGCAAGAGACGAGCAAGTTCATAAAAGTCCAGAAATTGTGAGTTGATCCAATGGAGGCAAATGATATACCATGTCGAAGAGTTCAAAGAGAGGGTCATAACGGAAAAAGAATCGAGTCAATCCAAGCTCTAGAACTCAAGATATGATGAAAACGTGGAAGTCGAGGATCGATCGGACGAGTTGAGTCCGGGCTCGAGCGACCACAAGCCCAGACTTGTGTGACCATAAGCTCGCACTCGTGCGAGGTGGCTCTGGTTCGGGCGATGAAGGCTCGCACGAGTGATCACACGAGCCTGAACTCGTGCGAGGTGGCTCTGGTTCGGGGGAGATCAATCCACATGAATGCTCACACGAGCCAAACTCGTGTGGTCATAGGCAGGGACTCGTTCGATGGTTCGGAAAGACACAATTTCGGGGGCGGTTTCATCTTTTCACTCGTTTAATGAAGGGCATTTTGGACCAAGCATTGTGGGCACTATAAATACTTCAAGGATCAGATTCTCAAGGCAGAATCCAAGTCACATTAGTTCATAATCATAGTTAGATTCTTAGATTAGAGAGAGAGAGAGGTAGTTACTTTAGGGTTTCTTAAGATTTCTTCTCACGAATTCTTAGATAACTTTTGATCTACCGCTTTGATCGTTGATCCGTTAATTCCTGCATTCTCGTCTGGTCTAAGGCTACATTCTCAGTGATTGAATTTCAATTTCCATTGTCGGATTGCTAGTTAGCATTTTAGAGGTAAATTGTATCTTTCCAATTTTCATTGTAATAGGTTAATCTCTTTACATTTCCTGCTTAATGATGATTGTTCCTAGCTTAATTGTTCTCATGTTTACTCAATTAGCCATGAGCTAATTCCTTCATGTGTTAGTGTATGATTCCTATGGAGTAGTGTAGTGATATGTTGATCTTTTGAATGCTTTGAGTTGTTGTATGATCAATTCTCGACATTGATGGATTGTATGAATGCTTGCATGTGTAGATGATAATAAGGGCCATTAGGGAGTTAGTCTCTTGCGAAAGTAGAGCTATTTTCCTAAACTTTCTTGTATTAAGGCCAATGCATATCAAGTGTTTGATTAAATTCCTAAGATAGAGAGAATTATCTATAGTGAATTAGATGAACAATTAGAGGCTTTGATATGTTATTAGGGAAACATTTTGCATGTTGGAGTGGCTTGCCATTGATTATACACAATCTCATTGCATGATAAAGTGATACTTCACTCCATGAAACATAGGATAGTACACTAGCAGATATCCCTCACATTTGCTCACTTTGCAACCCAAGGTGATAGGTAGTTTACTTCTTTGACGCATTAGTAGACCATATATATCTTTCCCCTTTATTTCTTTGTTAGCTAGCCAATTGAAACAACGAATTTTCCTTACAAGTCCCCGTCTCCTTTGGGTTCGATACATATTAAAACTTGGTCAAGCTTACTACGCTAATAGCGAACACGTACACTTGCGTGAGGACTCATTTACACCGAACAATGCCTAACACAAGTTCAACTGCTTATGATCACATTTGGGCTAATATACAATCATTTTTCTTTGTTCTTCCCTCTCTCCATCACTATTTATTGAATTTGAGTTAACTTCTCCCTCGGAGTCTTCATAATCTGGCTGCATACCTTTTCCACCTTCTTCAATATCATAAACAGTGATTGCATTTATATTGGTTCCTATTCAAGCATTAGCCCTGGTTTTCTAGCCATCGTGACATCATCTGTTTCCAACTCATGTTAAGACAATCCATCATCAAACTCACATCTATCGGCTTATAGTTTTCATCTTCACTGTCACATTCATCAATATCATAAATCTAAAAATAGTGCTCGCTTCCTTGATCAATCTCAACTGTCTTATTAGTGGCGCACGTTGTTCACTGGAGTACTAGCTGGGCATGAACTCCCGTCGAGGTTATTATGCAGAAACTCAATTAGAGGTGAAACAAGATGAACAATTCATTGGTCAAACCAAGTTACAGTGAAAACAATACAAATTTCTGGCATGTTTCTCCAAATAAGAACTAAAAACTATTTTGATTTCAAAATCAAAATTATTTTATTGAGCCATTATAGAGAACACAAGACACTCAGGCTAAATAAAATCGAAATATATGCAAGTATTTTACAAGTAAATAATTCACATATTATGTACGCAATCAATAATCAAAGCTTGAAGCTCTGATACCACTGTTTGGTTTTAGAGATACGAACCTCATGTCCGTAGCAGCGGAAGACATCGTTCCCCAACAACAAACCAGATCGATTTGACTGCATACATAAAATAATATCGTTAGATCTAAACTAATTGAGAAAACCTTACAGTGTTCGTATGACGGATTTCTCTACTATTGTATCTGCGTAATCCTCATCTACGAATCTGTGATCTAACCTCTAATATGGGATTTCTAGTGGAGTTTGCTAGGAAAAACTCACACTTGAAATCTATGGAGAAAATTAGGGATTTTGACTTACTATTTATGAGTCCCATAACTCATATATATAGTAAAGTATTTGCATATCTGTTAGATTTGATTCTATTAAGATTTGCAATATCAAATATAATCTTTACCATATAGTATATAATAATATATCTAATATATTATTATTATGATATATCTAATATATCATCTAATTTAATTAAGTCTAATTTAATTAAATATTTATAATTCAATTTAATGAAATTATTATAATTCTCCATGAATTAAATATTTATGATCTAATCAAATATTTAATCTGACCAACTTAATTTGTAAACGTGGGTTACTTATTGTGTGACCCATAGGCCCTCATATGTCAAGTGATTAGTAAAACTAATGGTCTTAGTTGAACCCTAGATAATAAATCAGACAATCTCAACATATGAAGTACGTTGCGAGGATACAACACCTGCCTGTAATGTGAAGCTCGCAGTGATACAGTCCTTTCATTCACGAATACTCCGATTAAGTCTAGAACATGATAATGTGTCTATTCTAATAACTTAATCAAGTTATCTCATTCTATTAATTGATCATATTATCACATTTGAACACTGTTTCAAATTCAATGTGCATTGGCCAATGACTAACGATCAAATTAGTTATGAGAAGTTGAGTATTCTCTCCAAATCTATTTGAGGAATGAATTCTATCTTGGCTCAACTACCACGCACATGTACTTCGCGATGTGCCCAACACATGTCATATCTACCCCATTCAGAGTGCAAGCATCGGTCATGGTCAAAGCCCATCACTCCATACATCGTGCGTATTGACCTCAAGGTAGAGGACTATTACACTACTCCACAAACCGATGCTCCCATAGACACGTAAATATAGTATATCAAATGGTTTCTCGGTTGGATATGCCAATACTCTTCAAAGTATTTGTGCATCCATCATGAGATACATAGCATCTCGCAGTTGTGAGAATCACTACACCCTCTAAGGGTATGATGCAAATCACACACCAATCTCAATCGCATCAACGATATCCCATTCTCGATGATATTTGATTGGGGCTACTTTAAGAACTATGTCATAGTCATTTGAGTCTCACATCTCAATGACAATATTTGTTCATGGGAACACATATATGAATATATGCAAACAATCAGACATACTATTCTATAAGTGTATTGTTGAATATTATTGATCAAATCAATAATACATTAATGACTGAACGTGCTCAAGTATAATGTCCTCATAATGATTGTCTCTAGGACATATATACCAACAATCTCCCACTTGGCCTAGAGCCAATCACCTATATGTCTTTCACCTAGACTCTCCAAGTGTCTAGTGTGTACATGGACATTTTAGTGAAAAGATATACGAAGTTTTATGAGAATTCGTTCAATTTTATTTCTCCTCTTGTTATGATCTCTCAAATCAAATATTAGCGCCTAAAATACAAGCTTACTTTTGTTTATTGGATCTTGGTTCCTCTGCTTGTGCAAACACACCAGTATTATCCCAATAATACTTTGTTAGACAACTGGTACTCGGAACTACCCCTAGTTTTTTCAAGATCTTTAAATCTAGACAGTGTTATTCTTGGCTTCTGGTGCAACTTTGTATTTGGCTTCAATTGTTGAATTTGCGATAGTTTCTTATGTGGAAATATTCCAGCTTACTGTTCTGTCATTGAGTGTAAATATATGCTTTGACCATGACTCATAGTCATCGCAGTCAATACTGGAAACTATCATCTGTGGGCCCAACTACTACTAGATTTGCTTGTCCATCATAGACTAAGAAATATTCTTTAGGTCATCTAAGACAATTTAGAATAATCTTAACAACAGTCTAGCAATTTTATCTGGATCATACTAATCTACTATTTGTATTGATGGTGTAGTCCATATCGAGCCTAAAGCAAGTCATGTCCAACTTGATTTGCGGATAGAGGACCTCTTTTAGAGTTCTCCACAGAAAGTGTCTCAGTACCTTTTATAGGTGGATGTGACACCCTAAACATCCTGCTAGATCTATCTTTAATAAATATCTATGCCAGGAATGTAACATGCTAGCCCAAGTCCTTCATCATGATGGTCTTTGACGATCAATCTTTCTTGGATTGCATTAGCGAAATAATACTTTAAAATCAATATGTCATCTACACAAGTGATTATGAAATATCATTCCCTTTGTATTTCAAATAAACGCATGGATCTTTCGTATTCTAGATAATGTCAAACAATTTGACAGCTTCTTCAAAACAGACATTCCAACTCCTAGAGGCTTGCATTAGTCCACAATTAGACCTCTACAATTTGCATACCAGATTTGAATTTGACCGAAAAATAAAATTCTAACTGTGTCAAGCACACCTCCCTCTTGAGGTTTCCTCTAAGAAAAGTCATTTTATATCTATCAAATATCCTAATCACAGTATTCAACTATTGCAAGTGCAGTTTGAATGAACAGAATTTTACAAGTAGTGAAAAGGTCTTGTCATAACAATTAATTATGACCCTTTCCCACCAACCTAGCCTTATAGGTTTAGATTTTGCCATCTACAATAATCTTACTACTGAAGACACATTTGCAGCCAATGAGTCTAACTCAATTAGGTAAATTCCACCATGTCCTAGACTTTGATTAATATACATCAAGTCCATCTCAAATCTCATAGCTTCGTGCTACCTCTCAAAATTGATATCTAATATCATATCAAAATAAGTCCTAGATTCGTCTTTGTCTAGGATTTTTAAATCATCATATTTCTCCAAGAAAAGTTGAACCTGACAGGTGGGCGACTAACCTTTTTGGACTTATGGAACTGGAGTTACGCAGGTTGTACGTTCTGGTCGTGAAGAGACTCTCTTATGATGATCTAACCAACTATTAGAGAACTCTCAGAATCTACGCTTTCTTATGTTTCCTGAGCACGAGATCGTTCACTCAGCCTATTTTGGGATTTCTTGCAAATGTAAGACTTCCCCAATTACGATCCCACTAGTTGAAAGACTATCACCTAGTGATAGACTCTCACCATGAGAAACGCTGAATGCTCCCACTGATTCTTTGTCATGGTTCTCCGACAAGTCTTCAGCCCTAGTATTAATTTGTGATTCTTGAACCTCTTCAAGCTCTATCTTTTTACGACTTTGTTCCTTAAAGACATAGTCTTTTCAAAGAATGTCGCATGTCTAGAAACAATAACCTTTTGTTTCTCAGGAAGACAAAACAATATCCAATTATTAATTTAGGATACTCACAAAGTAACACTTTTCACCTTTGGATTCCAACTTTTTAGTGAGTATCTTCTTCACATACGCAAGGCAACCCCACATTATAATATATGAGAGATTACTTCTTATTACATCATAATTCATACGATGTCTGTTTAACTAATTTGGATGAAATCTTATATAGAATATTGATTGAGGTGTGGATTTCATAATCCCAAAATTGTTGGAAGTAAGGAGAACTTATCATGTACCTTATCATGTCTAACATGATTTGGTTCCTCCACTCAAACACACTATTTTTTTGTGCTTTTCTAGGAGATATCCATTGTGATTGGACTCCGTGAAACTTCTAATAATCTAGGAACTCAAGTGAAAAGTATTCGTCTCTTCAATCTAATTGAAGAATCTTAATACTCTTCTCAAGTTATTTCTATACTTCTACCTAAAACTCCTTAAACTTTCCGAGGGCATCAGATTTGTGTATCATAAAACACACGTATTTATACCAAGAAAGTTATCAATAAAAGGGATGAAGTATCTGAAAAAACACAACTTGCTAGAGTGGGTGTTAAACAACATGTCACTATGAACCAATTTCAGCATTTTCTTAGTTTGTACTCATTTCCTTTGGTCTGTACTCATTTTCCCACAAAATCCCACTAGTGATTCCTTCCAGCAAAAAGAAGAAAGTCTTGATAACTTGGTAGAGTTTTTGCAAGTCAATGTTTCAAAGCAAGATAAAGATAATGGACTATTCTCTGAGTTTGTTCTGTTAAAGACCAGTAGAGCTCTTGAATGTAAGTATATGATTGTGATTCACCTATAACCCGTGAAAGAATCTCGTCCGTTGGTCCACTTGTCCATGATGTTGATAAAAACGAGAAAGGTACTTTTCTTGATTCCTTACCAACCTTGAGAAATAAAAAGGGAGAGATCCCCGTAACAGCTGAAATGATTGAAGGGCAGAGCGGAGAAAAATAAAAAAATTCGGAAACAATTTATATTTCATTCGAAAGTGAGTATTTCTTGTCAAATTAAGAGATAGAGGTTCTTAGTGAAGCTAACTTCATATGAATCATCATATTTCACTACAGGAAATCACACATTTCATGATGAAATTTTCCATGACGGAGCAAAATTCGTCACATTTTCTTACTTAAAGGTGACAAATTTTATTTTCGTCACTAAAAAAATAGAATTTGTGACAAAAAATAATTTTATCACCACTTGTAATTTTTTCCGTCACTAATTCATATATTTCATGACGACAACAAGAAATACGTCACAATAAATTTTGGTGACGATATTCATAATCATTAGTGACGATATTCAACGTCAAGAAAAATAATATTTCGTGACGATGCTATGTTTTGTCATTAATCATTCAAAATAATTAGTGACACTTATTTCGTCACAATAGTATTTGGTGACGATTTTCATTGTATTTAGTGACGGTCATATTCGTCATATAATATAAAAGTTTCATGACGGTCCTATATTTCATCGTTAATTGTTCATAGTAATTAGTGACATATTCTTTCGTCTCCAATATTTATATATAGTGACAATTAATAATCATTTATTAGTGACACACTTATTTCGTCACAAAATTATTTGGTGACGATCTTCATTCTAATTAGTGACGATCATATTTGTCATATAATATATATTTTTAATGACGATTTTATATTTTGTCGTTAATTGTTCATAATAATAAGTGACATATTCTTTCGTCACAAATATATATATATATATATATATATGGTGATGATTAATAATCATTTATTAGTGACACACTTATTTTGTCAAAATATTATTTGGTATCCATGCGTCATTATAATTAGTGACAATCATATTCGTCATATAAAATAAAATTCTCATGACGATTTTATATTTCGTTGTTAACTATTCATAGTAAATAGTGACAATATGCTTTCGTCACCAATACTTATATATAGTGACGGTTAATAATGATTTATAAGTGACACACTTATTTCATCACAAAATTATTTAGTGACGATCTCCATTGTAATTAGTGAAGATCATATTCGTCATATAATATAAAATTTTCATGAACACAAGACCCTCTAAATTAAACTTGACAAAGCAACCACTTAAGCTAGATTATTTTTATCATTTATGTTAAAATTTATTATTTATTATCTTTAGCCATTAGTCTTTCCATATAAAATATAAATTTTATTAAATAAAGTTGCAAATATAAAATTTATTAAAAAAATTCATCCAAAAGGTTCGAACATAAGACCTCTAAATTAATTTAGCACAACGACCCAATGAGCTACATAATTTTTGTTATTTATTTTGAAATTTAGTATTCATTATTTTTTAACCATTAGTTTTCCATATAAAATATAAAATTTATTAAATAAAATCGCAAATTAAATCTTTTTAAAAATTGTATCCATTAAGGTTCGATTACAGGACCAAAATAAAATTTAATAAAAAACTTCGTCCATCATGGTTTGAACACAAGACTCAATGCATGAATAAAGATAATTACACCACCAAACCAAATGCCATACTATATTCTATTTTTCCTAAATTTGTTTCAAGAAAGATCATATTTAGTTTTTTTTACTAAAAGTATTTCAAAAGAAAAGCTCACATATTGATGAAAAAATTGGATCCGTTGAGGTTCGAACACAGAACCCCTTGCTCGAATTAACATAGCTACACCACCGAACCAGAAGCCATATTGTGTTCAGTTATTTTTCTAAAAGTATTTCAATAAAAAAGTTCACGTAGTCCAAAAATTAGGGTAACAGTCATTTCTTGTCTTCGTCACTCATTCCCCACGAAGAACCCGCGAAAGAACCTGCCGAAGAATCCACAAAGAACCCGCGAAAGTTCACTCATACCCAATTCACCAGAAATTTCTTCCCTCCCACAATACTGTCGTTCCGTCGCCAAAGCACCTGCTCACACCCACACGTCATTTCCTCACGCATTTAGACCGTCTTCGCTGCTACATTCTTGTCTCCGACGGTATGTTTACTTTCACTTCTCCAATACCAGCTACCTTTGAATTTAGCCCCTTTGTGTTTAGTAGTATATGTATGCCTATTTTTCATTTCTTTTACAAAGATAAGTTGGTTTGGGGCAATATAGTATGATTCAATTTTGGATGTTGGTTAATAGTTTACGGCTCCCCTGTAGTGTTAGATGGTGATTTTGTAAAAAATTGGGTACAATTAGCTAATTTTGGAGCTTGATTATTATTGTGCTCATCAAGTGTTTGATGAAATGCCTGGAAGAATTGTTGCTCTAGAATATTCACTGTAGTTTATCCAGTTATGGATCTCTTCTTTGATTATTGATGAAAGAATAGCTGTAATGCCCCATTAATATTAATATCAAATTCTGACTCAATAACAATAAACGCCAAACCTATACAACCCAAGTTAGCAAGCAAACGTAAGATGAAAAATAGAGTATTAATAAGTTCCTTGCTTTCTGATAACTAGCTTGTATTCTAGAATGGCCACCAATAGAAGTGTTGTGAATTGCTTCCCTGATCTTGGTCTTAATGTTGCTAGCTTTGCCCACCCAAACTCTTCCCTTATATCTCTGTATACCATTGAGTAATCTGCATCAATATCCGGAAATAAGATGGTTTGTGATAGTAGTTGTTGGGTGTTAGAGTCTCCCTCATAACTAGACAATATTTCTTCCACCCATGATGATTTAATGTGAGTACTAACAGCATTCAAACTTGACTCTTCTTGGAAATTTGCCTCAAATTACCTTGAAAGGGCATTAACAGCCTTGTTATCCTTCACTTTCTTATACTCCATAGTATAGTCATGTCCCATTAATTTAATGAGCCATTTCTTTTGAGTAAATTTTCAATAACAATTACCTGTCTTTTTTTCCTGATCAATGTGATGCATATAATTGAAGACTGTAGGGCATATCATAGAATTATGTAAAGACACAACTTAACTAGAAAGAGACAGAAGACATACCTTTGTGCCTAAATCAGTTAAGGCAACGGCCATATTGTTTTTTGCTATCTCAAAGTTTGGAGACACAGTTAGACACCTGTAAAAGAGTAAGAAACAAACCCATATGGCATTTGATGGATTCAAATCTACCAAACCAGTACATCAAAAGAAAACCGTATGTAATAAATTGAGTACCTTTCATAACATGTGATGGCAGACTCCAAATTCCCACGATTTTTGTAAATAGCACCCATGTTGCAATATGCTTCAACATACATGGGCCTCTGTATTGCAGCTTTTTCATAGCAACTAAGAGCTGTGTCGTATTGCATCATTTCTGAATAGACAACACCAAGGTTATAATAAGCAGGCTGCACACAGAAAACTCACATCAAAATTCAAATGCCTGAATAGAAAAATAAACTAGGAAATAGAATAATGAAGCTAAGATCATGGAATTACAGCATAGTTTGGGTCAATTTTGACCACTTCATAGTACTTTTGTATTCCCTCATGAGTATTACCAGCAAGCTTTAAGCTGGTTCTAAGATCTGTTAAAACAACTGCCAAGCATTCTGCTGCTAGCTTGTATGAAGGATTAGCCTTTAGAGTTGCCTGATACATCTGCACCAAATCAATTTCACTTAGCATAAGAAGTGGAATATCAAACCAGAGAAAAGGAAAGCACCCATTAACTTCAAATCCTAGAAATTAGCAAAAATGATAACAGTACTCAGCACTCCCCTGATTATAACTTTAATTCCAAGCATATGGGCAGTTAAATTTTTGAATAATTATTAATTTAATGAGCCATTTCTTTTGAATCATACAAGCATATGGGCACTTAAATTTTTTCAGCATAACCAGTTACATTCCTTTATTTTTCACTTTAATTTGTCAATTTAAATTTGTAATTAACCGAATGGTATCTTATCCCATTGTAATTTGAATATTTTGTACAGTTGGTGCAGTGCAAAATGGACAAGAGTTGGATGCGTGATACCAAGTGGTCTAAAAGTTATGTAGATGGGGTAAAGAGTTTTATGTAATTTGTTAAAATTCATATGGGTCCAATGTGTGATGTTCGATGCCCTTGTAAAAAATGTTTGAACTTAACATTGGAAGATCAAAAAGTGGTTATGCATCATATATTGGAGAATGGAATAGATGCAGCGTACGTTACGTGGTTTTATCATGGTGAGCCTAGATTAAGTGACGTAGGTTTCAGAACTGATAGTGATCCAGTGGACGAAAACAACAATGAGGAAGACGATGGAGTTAGCGAAATGTTTTTTGACCTCGGTCAACAATACGCTGAAGCAAATAATGATAATATGTCAAATGATGATAACAATACTAGTGGTCTCCCTACGTATCTTGAGGCACTCATGACAAATACTCAAACCGAATTATATCCTGGTTGTAAGAAGATTTCAAAGACATCATTTATCATCCAATTGCTCCATTTAAAAGTATACAACAAGTTGAGTAATAAAGTTGTAGATATGATATTGGGTCTGATGAAGTCCGCATTTCCTGATGGTGAGACACTTCCACGCACTTGCTACGAAGCTAAACAGTATTTACGTGATATGGGATTAGGTTATGAATGTATCCATGCGTGTAAGTATGATTGTGCCTTATTTTGGAATGAAAATAAAGATTTAGAGGCTTGCCCTACTTGTGGGACTTCTCGTTGGAAAATCAACAATTGTACGGGGAAAAAGATACCACAAAAAATCTTGAGGTATTTTCCAGTGAAACCTAGACTGCAACGCCTTTTCATGTCTTCAAAAACCTCTAAGAAAATGGTTTGGCATGAAAAAAAATGCATTGATGATGATTATATTAGACATCCAGCCGATTCTATAGCGTGGAAAGATTTTGATAGTAAGTTTCCTTGGTTTGCTAATGATCCAAGAAATGTTAAAATGACCCTAGCTGCTGATGGCTTTAATCCATTTGGAAACATGAGCACCACTTATAGCATGTGACCGGTTATTCTAACACCGTTGAATCTCCCTCCTTGGGATTGCATGAAACAATCATTCCTTATGTTGTCTTTGCTTATACCAGAGAAAAAGTCTCCAGGGAAAGACATTGATGTGTACTTACAACCATTAGTTAAAGAATTAACTGAATTCTGGGTTGGAGGTTCCGAAACCTTTGATGTCTCTTGTAAACAGAATTTTCAGATGCATGCTGCTGTCCTGTGGACTATAAACGACTTCCCAGCATATGGTGACCTATCCGGATGGGTTACTAAAGGATACATGGCTTGTCCAGTTTGCAATGATCAAACTTGCTCTCAGAGACTACGAAACAAGCTGTGTTTCATGGGGCATCGTCGGAATTTATCAAAAGATCATCCTTGGAGGAGAAGTAGAAAGTTCAATGGTAAAAAAGAAGACGGAGAACTACCTAGAGAATTGAGTGGGGATGATGTGTTGTTACAGTTGGAGAGAATTCCAGTGTAAACACCTGGAAAATATTGTAATAAGAAGAGAAAAAGGATGGCCGAGGAGTTGAATTGGTCCAAACGTAGTATTTTTTTTTACCTGCCTTATTGGAGCAAGTTGATGCTAAGGCATAATTTAGACGTAATGCATATAGAAAAGAACATTTGTGAGTCTGTATTAGGGACCTTGATGAATATAGAGGGGAAAACAAAAGATACCGTAAAAGCGAGACTAGATTTAGAAGACATGAAAATACGTAAGGAGTTGCATATGACTAAGAGAAGTAACAGGAAATATGATATGCCAGCCGCTTCTTATGTTCTAAACAAGAAAGGAAGACAAGACTTTTGTGAGTTTCTAAAGTCTATTAAGTTTCCAGATGGATATGCTTCTAACATCTCTCGTTGTGTTGGTACAAGTGATCAGAAGATATCAGGACTTAAAAGTCATGATTGTCATATACTATTACAACGAATACTACCAGTTGGTATACGTGGATCCTTAGACAAGAATGTATCTGACGTAATAGCAGAGTTGGGTCATTTCTTCCAACGCTTGTGTTGTAGGAAATTGAAGAGATCTGAGTTGCCAAAAATGGGAGAAGATATCAACTTGATCTTGTGTAAACTTGAACAGATTTATCCTCCAGCCTTTTTTGACGTTATGGTACATTTATCTTCTCATTTACCTAGAGAGGCATTACTTGGTGGACCAGTTCAATTTAGATGGATGTATCCAATCGAGAGGTTGTATTTGGATTGATCTTTATTTTATGTATACTTTATTTCACACTATTCACATAATAATAACCTTTTATTTTCTTTTTGTGCAGATCATTATGTGTGTTGAAGCAAAGTGTGCGCAATAAAGCTCATCCCGAAGGGTCGGTTGCTGAGGCGTACATTGTGAGGGAATGCTTAACGTTCTGCTCAATGTACTTGAGGGGAATTGAGACTAGATTTAATAAAGATGAGCGAAACAATGATATAGCAACTGATGATAGTCTATGGATCTTCAGTAAAAAATGTCGTCATCTTGGGGCAACAGATTATGTTCAATTATCAGAGGATGAGTACAACGACATGCAATGGTTTGTTTACCAGAATTGAGACGAGATAGAACTATTGCTCGAGTAAGTTGATTATGTATCTTGTAAACTTGTCGAGGATTCTAAAAATTATTTTTCAAATTATCAAACTTGTAATGACATTTTTTTATTGTAGGATGCACAAGCAAGAACTTCTGTTGGACGGTTGTACCAACACAGATAAAGATCATAAACAAAAATTTCCTGCATGGTTCAAAAAACGTGTAAGATAGCCAAGCTTAACTTTTTTTTTTTTGCAATTATATAATGTTTTGCCTACATCTAAACAGTATTTATTCAATTTCACATTTTCTTTTTCCAGATGAGTCAAATTTATAATGATGAACCATCAGATGTAAATGAGTCTCTATATTCTCTTGCTTGTGCACCTAATAGACTGGTAAGGAAATACACTGGATGCATTGTGAATGGGGTGAGATTTCTCACTATAGAGCGTGATGGTCGTCGTAAGAGTCAAAATAGTGGGATTGTTGTGGAAGGGAATCATGGTGATGAGAACATTGATTTCTTTGGTATTTTGACAGATATATTTTATCTAGACTATGTGAAGGATAGACATATTACTATATTCAAGTGTGAATGGTTTGATCAAGGGAGGAAAAGGGGAGCATGTATACGAAAGGAAGGAACTATAACAAGTATTAGAGTAACAGGGAAATGGTATGAGAATGATTCTTTTATATTGGCTGATCAAGCGAAACAAGTCTTCTACATTAATGATCCCAAATTAGGAGGTGATTGGCGATTAGTGCAAGTAGTCCAACATAGACATATATATGATGTTGATGAAATGCAAGATGAAGACGTGAATATTGATGAAATACAAGTAGAAGAGGAAGTATATCAAGAGAGTCATATTGATGATGCGTTTGAAGTCGGTATTGGCGAAATACAATCGCTGCAAAGGGAGGACACAGATGTGGAAGAAGTTGAGCAGTTGATAACTTCAGGTACACCTGAAGTTCATGAAGAATTGAACTTTGATAATTCCGATGAGGATGAGTTAGATGACACCTTAGTTGATTATTGTAGCAGTGAAGAAGACTCTCATAAAAATAGTGTTTCTGACAACGAGAGTGATGATGACTACACAGCAGGTTAATAAATATTGTTATATTGACGAATATTATTGCATTTATTTTCTACGAAAAATATGTATATTTTGCCAATATCAGGTGTTAATTACTGTTACGGACAAAATTAGATTCGCTCATGTCTTTTTATTACGTAGCTGTGTTGAACATCAATTAGCTTAATTTATATTGCTATTTTTGTTTCAGATGGCGGCCAAACCCCTGACTACTGAATTGGCCTCATACTCAGGGTCAGTTTTATTGGTGGTGACCACAGGCTCAAGGTATGTTTATGGCCCCTTCTCATTTGTTTAATTTTCTGTATTCCTTTCAACTTATCCCTTGCTATGTGATGCACACTCATTAGGAAAGATCATTATTAACATTTGTCTCTTATCACTTTTCTAAGAGATGTTGATTTCTGATCTTCAAGTGCAAGTATAATTACAGTTAATTGCATGTGTCTTTTATTTACAATCCATGTGTCATTGACAGAGTATGTGGGCTTCACTCGTCCATTGATATGCACTGCAGTGTCTGAATTTGTAAGAGGAGTCACATCAAGTTTTGGTTCGTGAACCATGAGTATTTCATTGGTCAATACCTGCTCCCAGGCTTAATTGATTATCTTTGTTGAAGTTTGGTTGATATTTTTCGTGCTACACGCCTTTAATGAAATTTTGCTATGTGTACAGCTTAGGGGGTTGTGCTTTTGTGCCTTAACCCTCACTCAGCAGATGTTCTTTTAAACTATAAGTCATGAGTTTGATTATTGATACATAAGCCTCCAACTTTGTAACAGACCTTTAGATGACCCAGTAATACAAAGTTGACATTCGCTAGGTCAGATTACAATGGAATGATGAAGACCTAAAAGGAGTTGGAAAGACATCATTGAGAAATATGTGCTTATACTTGAATATGAAAGAGAAAATGTGTCTCACGGAGTAGGATGGATAGATGTGATCCATATCTACTTTTGGTACCTTTCTCCCCTGGGCTTGTTTTAATTATATCATACCCATGTTTCTCATGCCTCATTACTTCCCTTATGATCTTATCAGAATTATTCTTCCATTATACCTGTCCATCCTGAGGTGATTGAAGGGAGAGCTGGGACCATGGTAATTGAATCTTTTGTGGTGGATGTACCTGAAGGGAACACTAAGGAAGAAACATGCTACTTTGGTGAAGCTCTCATCAACTGCAATCTCAAATCGTGTGCTGATGTTTCGAGATGCTTGCTGTGCAGGACAGTTGTGAGCCCATCAATCGTGTCTATGTATATATTGAGGCTACGACAACTAAGGATGAAGATTTTCCCTAGGCTTCGGAGGCAGAGCAGCCTTTCTTCTGATTTCCATTTTATTTTTTGTCTTCAAGTTTGCTGCTTCTTATTTAAGGGCTCCTCTCTCTTAGAGCTCACCTGTTGTTGTTGATGTAGGAGACACAAATTAAGTGTTTAAATTTCGGGTGGGTTTCTTTACCTGTGAAAGAATATATCACCTTTACCACTGTTACTCATATAGTAGATTTAAACTCACACCAAGCAGGGACAGGGTGACAAATACTATATGAAATTTCTCTCAAATTGGGTACAAATTCAAATGAATACAGGCTTCCTATGCTAGTTACGCACGTATGTGGTTTGGTCATTTTTTACTTGATCATGAATTTGCTTGATGGAAGCGGGCAGACTAATTATATTGTACACAACTCTAATAATTACAATTGAAATAACAGATCATAATAATTATTTTAAAAGACAAACTCTTAGTTTAGAAATGACGCAAGTGTTATGATAAAAGACAAACTCTTATTTAAGTGTTGGATTTTCAATTGGAATAAAAAAAAAAGCAAATTATCCATGTTATGATAAATTTAGTGAATTGGTGTGTGATTATTAATTGGATTAGTGATTTAGTGATTCTATTTACAAGTAATGATGTTGAGATTCTAATAGTATAATTGTTTTGTGAGGATGGTATTAGGAACTACTCAGTCTAGTATTACATACTATTAGGTTATTTCCTAGTACCATCCTCACAAAAGAGTAATACTATTGGGTTATTTCCTTAATTTTTCATAATATTTAGCAAGTATAAGTCATTTAAGTGTTGGATTTTCAATTGGAATAACAAAAATAAGTAAATTATCCATGTTATGATAAATTTAGTGATTTTGTGTTTGATTATCAATTGGATTAGTGATTCTATTTACAAGTATTGATGTTGAGATTCTAATAGTATAATTGTTTTGTGATGATGGTATTAGGAACTACTCAGTTTAGTATTACATACTATTAAGTTATTTCCTAGTACCATCCTCACAAAAGAGTAATACCATTAGGTTATTTCCTTAATTTTTTATAATATTTAGCAAGTATTAGTCATTTAAGTGTTGGATTTTCAATTGGAATAAACAAAAATAAGCAAATTATCCATGTTATGATAAGTTTATTGATTTTTTGTGTGATTATCAATTGGATTAGTGATTCTATTTACAAGTTTTGATGTTGGGATTCTAATAGTATAATTGTTTTGTGAGGATGGTATTAGGAACTACTCAGTCTAGTATTACATACTATTAGGTTATTTCCTAGTACCATCCTCACAAAAGAGTAATACTATTAGGTTATTTCCTTAATTTTTCATAATATTTAGCAAGTATAAGTCATTTAAGTGTTGGATTTTCAATTGGAATAACAAAAATAAGCAAATTATCCATGTTATGATAAATTTAGTGATTTTGTGTGTGATTATCAATTGGATTAGTGATTCTATTTACAAGTATTGATGTTGTGATTCTAATAGTATAATTGTTTTGTGAGAATGGTATTATGAACTACTCAGTCTAGTATTACATACTATTAGGTTATTTCGTAGTACCATCCTCACAAAAGAGTAATACTATTAGGTTATTTCCTTAATTTTTCATAATATTTAGCAAGTATTAGTCATTTAAGTGTTGGATTTTCAATTGGAATAACAAAAATAAGCAAATTATCCATGTTATGATAAATTTAGTGATTTTGTGTGTGATTATCAATTGAATTAGTGATTTAATGATTCTATTTACAAGTATTGATGTTGGGATTCTAATAGTATAATTGTTTTGTGAGGATAGTATTAGGAACTACTCAGTCTAGTATTACATACTATTAGGTTATTTCCTAGTACCATCCTCACAAAAGAGTAATACTATTAGGTTATTTCCTTAATTTTTCATAATATTTAGCAAGTATTAGTTTTCATAATATATATTGTCTATCGAGCCTTCATTTTTTTAAAGCTCTCTGTAACATTATAGTTGAAATCTTTTATAATCCATATTTCTAAAAATGCATCCTTCTCAATAAAAAAATAATTACAACTGAAATAATAAATCATAATAGTTATTTAATACTTAAAAACATAATATAACTCGGTACCAAATAACTAAAGAAGGTGTACATATTATTCAAGTTAAGTTATAATTACAGTTAAGTCTGTTGAGCCTTCATTTTTTTTAAAGCGGTCTATAATATCATAATCAAAATCTTTTATAATTGATATTTTTTAAAATGCATCGTTCTCGTTAGAAGAATAATTTATCACTGAAACAATAAATCATAATAGTTATTTTAAATTTATTTAATATAAATGTAGCATGAATAATAAAACTTAATCTAAAAATATATACTAATACTAAAATATAAAAAAACCTTAAAAATTAAATATATAAAAATAT
>JAPKLY010000416.1:335446-354527 GCA_026898435.1 Prunella vulgaris
GTTTGTTATTTTTGGAAATGATTATAATTATCTGTTAAATTAGTATTGACTATGCGTAAGAAATTGAAATATAAAAAGAATTGAAAATGTTTAAAATTGCAGCCGCTAAGGTTCGAACTCAGGAAGTTCTTAAGACTACTAATGCGCACACCACTTGGACAAACCTCAACTTATGATTGTGGGTACAAATCAGAATTAATATTGATGAGTCAAAAAAATATATATATAAGAAACAGATTCATCTATCAGAACATGATTAAATCCCAAAATTGAGCAAATCCCCAATTCGATCAAATCTCATTTCGAATCCGCAATTCACTTCCAACCTCAATTCATCCCCATTTCACACCACAACATTCAATTTAAAAAATCCTTAATCTGTAAAATGCACGTTCGGTCATCCTCACTGTGGGACTTCATCCAAACTGTCATGAGCCACGACAAAATGGACGCTATGAGCCGTAGCCATGGTGATGATTATCACAAGCAATTATGCTTCGAAAGACTACTGCTGAGCCATTTCGATCATCCCCTGCTGCCCAATCAATTACTGTGCTTGCTCGATCTTATTCACTGAGGAAGATTCTTTCATGGAGTATCTCCAGGAATTAGGTATTCATTCATCATTCATCAAATTCGATAGATATTAGGATATTTTGTTCTTGATAAATTATAATAATATGATTATTTTGGTTGAGAAACTTAGGGTTAAAATCGTATGTTTTGCCATAATTTTGGAAATATTGGAATTCTGTCGGAAGCAGTTTATATAAGACGTCAATTCCGCCCTTTATTTATCAATGAATTGGTTTTGGAGCCAAAAAGGGCCACTGGCGGTCTTCAAATTTTTTTAAATGAGATTTCAGACGTCATTTAGTGGAAAAATCCTAACCAAAACAATTTTCCAAATTTGATTAGAATATTTTCCCTACTTATTAAGAGATATTCACGTATGTACCCATGTTTATTTATACTCAATCAAAGCCAAAAACTTCTCAAACCCTTCTTTCTAATCGTGAATCATCAGCCTACTCTTCAATCGTTTCCTCTCTCCTCTCATCAACAGAGTTTCTGGTAACTCTTCTCCTATTTGTGTTCATACATTTGTAGTTCTTGAGTTGCTAGTAGTTCTGCTACTTGTCATAAATATGTGGTTTTTTATTGTTGTATTATTTTCACTGTTTTTTCAGTTCTTAAGTTGTTAGTAGTTCTGCTACTTGTCATAAATATGTGGTTTTTTATTGTTGTACTATTTTCACTATTTTTTCATAAATCATCGAACTCTGGCGCATTAGATGAAATAAAACATGAATTTCACTAAAAATAATGGTTAGACTTTAAGGTGGAATTGATTCATGATTTTGACTGAAACGGTGAAGATATTGAAGTTTTTTACGACTTATTCTAATTTAGTTCACTTGAGATCATATTCATAGCACGAGTTAAACTGATTAGGTAGTATGAATCAGATGTTTGCCATAAGTTAGACCTGAGATGAATCAGATTGCATTTATTTTGTGCAGAAAACAAAAAATTATTAAAAATATGGTGACACACAATGATAGGCTGTCAGCTGAGAAAGATTCATATGAAATTCCTACTATGGTGTATAATGTGTGAAGTCTTTAAGGCTTCCTTTACTATGGTGTATAATGTGTGAAGTCTTTAAGGCTTCCTTTACTATGGTGTTTTAAGTTGGTTTATACTTTTGATTTGTGGGTTTTTCACTTTCATTTTTTCTATACTTGTGATTTCTGTACTAAGCTGTTTTAATTTTGTCAAGATTGTCCAGTGGGTAATCTATTATCATTTGATTTAATGAAGGCTTAGAGATAAAATAAAAGTAAATGGTGCTACTTGCCCTTTCTTCTACAGATGCCTGTAATTTAGCTTTATCTTACTTGTGTTAAAGTGATGGGTTTTACTGGAAGCTAGGCTGAAAGATTAAACCTTTGTTGCGTATGTGATTACCTAGATTAGACATGCACAAATTAATTAATCAGATTTCTTCTTTCTGTTTAAATTCTTCATTGTCCAGGTTTGTGATATGGCTCCCGGGGGTCCATCGAACTTGAAACAAAAGCGCAGCTTCGTTTCCAGACAATCTCTTTTTAAAGGACTTTCAAATAAGGAAAGAGTTGCAGGAGGTCAAGATGAAACACCTCAAAAAAGGAGTCCAAATACTTTGCCAAACAATCAGAACTCTAGATGTCCACAAACTCATCTTACTTCTGGAAGTGCAAACAATTTGTCAACCTTAGCATCTCAGGCTTCCGAACCAGTACATGAAACCTCTCAAATTCTATCTACGGAGAGCGTCCTGCATGCATCAAGTGAACATGTTGCTGCAACAGGTATAATTATTATTTTTAGGTGTTTTTTATGTGTTATCCATTATCTTTGAAATAATAGTCATCTATAAGAAATATATATTGTAAAACAATTTTTTTGTTCACGTGTAGCTCTTGGTTCAAAGAAAAGGACTCGGGGTGAAACAACTGGAAAAGGATTGCTGAAGCACTTTGATACTTTCGGGAAGTTAAAGATTCAGGTGGATCCATCACTCGGGCGACCTGTAAATAGGGGCCAGTGTGCAAAATTGTCAAGTAACATTGGAATAGTAACGCGACAAGTTCTCCCTGTGCCAACAAGATGGAAAGAGGTAGATGAGGACCATGGATTGAAGCCAGGGTTCGATCATCTGCAGGTATGGGTTATAAATATTAATGTGTTTAATATATTATTTTTACCTTCTTGTAACCTAATGTGCATGTTCTATGTGAGCTGTAGATGCACATGGATTTGAATATCGATGACACTGGCGTGAAACAGAGCCTGGTAAATCGGATGAAAGACAGTACTAGGCTAAAACGTTATAAATTGCATAAGCACTTTCTTCATTATCCAGATCTAGAAGAGGCTAAGAAAAACAAACCTAAATCCTGTCCCGACCAAGATAATTGGGAAAAACTGTGTGATCATTTTGCATCACCTCAATTCAAGGTAACGATAGCTTTGCTAATTTTAATCCACATAATTATAATGTTACAGTTTTAATGGCAGACACTTTTCAATGCCCAAATTCTGATTTGTAATGTTACAATTATAATACTCTTGCAGTGTTCAAGTGAGATAAATCAAGCCAACAGACAGAAATTGTTATGCAAGCATACCACTGGAAGAACGCCTTTTTCAGTCCGATCATATGAACTTGTGAGTATACATTGATGTCCTTTTCAATTCTAATGATATTCTTATGTATAGTTATCTATATAATTTTGATGATGATGATGATGATGATATGTCAATAATTAAATCATATAAACATAAAAAGAAAGCAATTATGGGTTTTATGAAAATTTTAATTCAATCCTGCGTATGGTAATGGGCTGATTTTTTATAATTTTTTGTAGACACTTCAACTTAAAGAACCGTGTGGTCGGATTTACTTGTATGAGCAAACCCACAGTACAGTGAAAAATGGGTGGAAATCCGTGCAGGCAAAAGAAAATTGGGTAAGTCGTGTAGATATTTATGATATTTGGTTATGTTATTATAGAGGTTGATTTACTTCTTTTTAATTCAGTAGCAGATTCCATACAATTAATTCAGTTGCATTAGATCATTTCTCTGATTATTTTGGATAGTTAAGTATGTGAAGATAATCTCTACATTTTCTTTTCATAAGCGAATTCAGATAGCTAGAGGGAACATTTTTTTATGGTTGAATGCCTTCTGCCCAAATGTGAACTGATAATATAAATTCATAAAAGGGTGGTGATCTGTCCTTTGGGTTGTGGACTGGACAAAATCTCTTTGTCTGCTTAATTTGTGTCTTAGAGTTTATGTTTAAATCGATGATCCTTGTTTGTTCTAGCATAGTAGATTATTGTTTCATTTACTCTAATTATACCTAATTACCAGGAAATGATGAAACGTAAGCGAGATGAATATTTTGAGCTCGGAATAGAGAAGACCGAAGCTGAGATAGTCTTGGAGTTGTTGGGCCATGGGAGTGGATATACTAAAGGTGTTGGTTATGGTCCAAAGCCTCCAAGTAAACGTAGTACATTGTACCATTCTTCTACTGAGGATGAACTAAAAGAAAAAACAGAAGAGTTGCAACACTCTAGAGCTCAAGTGCAGGAATTACAAACTCAAGTAACTAGCTTGAAAAACGAGCTGGCTACGCAAAATGAAGATCTGTCTGCAAAACTCTCTGAGCAAAATGCAACTCTCTCTGCAAAACTCTCTGAGCAAAGTACAACTATCAACAAACTATTGGCTTTTTTGAGCGATAAAGGGATCGACATATAATTAAGGTTAGCTTCTATTTTTTTTTATGTGTATTAATTGTATAGACTACTTGTATACACTTTCATTGTTTGCTTATAAAAAAAATTATCATGTTCCTAAAATGCTTCTTTGGATTCAGAAATTTATTTCGTGGAAGTCTATATCTTTCTCGAAAGTGATGTGATTGAGGCTTATTATGATATTGTGAGGTGTTTGACTTGCTAATTAAATTAGAAAATTCATCTGATATAATATTTTTTTTATAGGTGATATCTACAGAGGAGAAGATTTCATCATCGTCAATTGAAGTGCAAAAAGGAACAATATCATGGAAATTAGTTTTAGAAATATATAAGACTTTTGTTTTTTAGTTTATTATTTCATGTAGGATTGATAACAATTATTGTTGATTGTTTTCTATTTATGGAGTTTTTTTGTTAATGCAAATTAATTTTTTTTATCTTTAATTAATTTAATTTTTGTTGTAATATTTACTATTTAATAATTGAAATTAATATATCTAGTATTATTATTAATTTAATAAATATAAAAATTCAAATAAATTGACAATAAAAGTAATTACTTCACAATAAAATAAATGTGTCACAATATTATTATTTTTATGATGAAATAATATTGTCATTGTATGTTAACTAATCATGACGATATACATCGTTATTATACCAATTTCTTTAGTGACTATTATTATCATCGTCACTGAATAATATTTTATTATGACAGAAATATTTGTCACCATTTCACATCTTTTAACGACGATTAATATTTTGTCACTAAAGTTTAATTTTCTATGACGAAATTTAGTTGTCATTACAATTATATATATAACCACGATCAAATTTTTTGTCATTTTTCTGCATTTCTTTCATGACGAAAAATTTGAAATATGACAAAAAATATATTGTCACAACATCTGAACTATTAGTGATGATTATTATTTTCGTCACTTAATAGTATACTATAGTGATGAAAATAATTTGTCACAATTTCCACATCATTTAGCGACAATAATAATTTTGTCACTAAATCATACTAATTAGTGACAAATTTTGTCGTCATTATATATGCACACATATAACAACGATCAACATTTCGTCACCAAATAACAACTCTTTCTTGACGAATATACAAAATGTGACAAAATAATTAATCTAATTGTGACAAAATTAACGTCACTAAAGTTTGTCGAATTAAGTTATATAAGGATAAGCGTCACAAAAAAATTACATTTTAGTGACAATTAATCAAATCGTCATGTAAAATTTAACTATTCGTGACGAAACACCCTATTAAGTGATGAAATTTTGATGCCTAATGTGACACTTTATGCGTCACCATAGATGGAAAGATATAGTGACGATGACTTTTTTGTCACCAAAGGATGCTCTTTTGGTGACGAATTACAACATCGTCACATTTTACATAATACCACGCACATTAAATGACGATCTGTGCCACGAAAAATTTTGTCACCAAGTATCAATTGTGACGAAAAATGATGTTTCAGTGACGAATTTTTTCGTCACGAATTCTAAACTTTTTTTTAGTGTTTCCTATTATTTAGAAGGCAAGGAGCTTAGAAGAGGTTTTTCCTCAGGGGTTTCTTCACATGGTGAAGAACAGGGGAATAGTTGTGTCGGGATAGGCTCCATAGGCATACATATTAGGACATCCTAGCACAGGCAAAAACTACGGTGATAAGTTCTAGTATATCATATATTGTTACTTGTTTTTTAATTATTGTATTGTTTAGTTTTTTGAAGAGCCATGGAAGTCCTCATTATTGATTAGCGTGCTGATAGATAGAGCTAAGTTAGGTTTTATTTGAGTGTAGTAGGGAAAGAGCTAAGTTTGGTGTAAAATTTTTGTTAATTGATATTAGTGTAATGAAAGCAATTGAAATGAAGTGTTATTTAACCATACCTAATTAGCATCATGTCTATTCATTTTCGATATCAATTCAAATTATTATAAGAGCTAGGCAAGATAGCTCTAAATTACAGTAATAAGAGGAACCCTTTTATTATTATTGATGAGAAAAAAACTTAAAGTTATTAATCTTGAATAATATCCATGCAAAATGTTTTAACTATGCAGCAGAATCCCTATTATTCCTTTTTTAAAAAATGTCAGCAAACACATTTAAGAAACTGATACTTTACACCCTTTTGAGAGAAGGATACAGAGCTATAACATGAAACCAACATCAACAATTTGTGCAACCTCAAAACAAGGTCGTGTTACAAATCAATGTTGTAAAATAGAAAAAAAAAGCACAAAATAGAAAATCAAGAACACACACATTCTAAACATTCTTTCACATAGAAAAATTGCCTAAAAAAATTCAGATTTACAAATATCCAACTTCATATTTTTTTAGTTACCTTAAAAATATATAGCAAAATTAGTGTTTACAAATTGCAGCACAAATTCCTGCCTCAAAACCAATATAACAAGTTGTTAACGTGGTACCAAATATATAGAAAAACCATTCACTTGTTTAAGTGTTTACAAAAAATGTCTACTTAGCATAAAGATAAGTGTGTAAAAAATATGTAGCAAAATTTATCATGCCATTAAATCCTTCTTTATTTAGTTGCACTTTCTTGAGTTCCAACTACAACTCCAGAAGTTGTACAATGCGTAATTTTTTAGCTTGTTTTTGTCCCTAAGTGACCTCTTCCTCTAGACCCACTTATAGAATAGGAACTTGGACCAATATATGTTGGGGCTACAAAGTTGACCTATTATTCCTAGGCATCTTCAACTTAAATATGTAAAAAAATATTAGGCATCAAACATAACTAAAAGTATTTACAAAATTATAATACTGATGCATAACATTCTACTCCTATACTTTGCAGTTTCAATTTTTTCCTTACTCTTGGACAAATTTTATAAGTCACTCCACCCATATCTTGTAAATTTCTATGTTGTTTCTTCATCAATTCAGAACTGATGGTTTCAAGCATATCTATAATATGTTTCCCCCTTTCCTTCAATATAAATCCATTTAATGTCTCTGATACATTATTATAAACCATGTCCAACTCTGGAATAATAAATGCGATTAGGGTCATAATTGTATCATTTGACATCTATTTCTATATGGTTTTGATGAGTTTATGTTCACATTTGACCCTAATATGCTATGAATGGTGCTATTGACCCTTTGTTGGCAAAAAAGTGTGCTTTATAGGTGAAAACGAGCAAAAATGAGGAATTCCCGACTATAGGAAAGGAAATGATGGAATCCGAGCTCATTGAGATGTTTCTTATACTCAATTGAAGACCTTAGGAAGCTTAGACGAGCCGTGGAATCGAATACGAAAAAGTCAAAAATCGGACGTCGACATTAAACTATGACCGAGCGGTCCATGCAAGGTGATCGAGCCACGAGCCTTCTGTGTCCGAGCGAATATTACCTGTTGGTCAAGAAGCCAGGCACTCGACCACACCAAGCCAGACGCTCGACCACACCAAAGGAGCCACATCCGAGTGCGGCCAAGAGCATGTCCGAGCGGCGAGTCCGGTTTCGGCAATTTTGAGGGCAATTTCATCCTTTCACGCGTTTAATGAGGGATATAATGGTCCAAGCATGAGGGGTACTATAAATACTTGATGCATTATATTTCCAAGGACATCACCATTCACTTTAATTCATTTCTTAGATTCTTCTTAGATTAGAGAAGTTAATGGAGGTTACCAAATGTGTTTACTAAATTTTGCTACTTTCAATCTTTGATTACTTTTGATCCGTCCATTAGATTTCCGATCCGTTTGTTCCTACATTCTTATCTCGATTCAAGCTACGTTTGCACAGTTCAATTTTGAATTTCGCATTCCGGATGAAAAGTTAGCAACTGGAGATTTGTAGATAGTTTTTCAATTGCACTTCTATTGGTAAGTTTTCATTAAATTCTTTTGTAATAGTGATTAGATATGACGTTTACATTGTTAATTGAAGTTTTTCATTTTCAATTAGCCATGGGCTAATTCTCTTATGCATTGGTGTATGATTTTTATGGAGTAATATGGTGACTTTATTGATCTTGTGATTGTTATGAGATATTGGATAATTGATTCTCTTAATTGTTGTTAGGAATGAATGCTTGGAATGCTTAATTGATTGTTTAGGCCACTAGGGAAGTAGCAATACATGAGAATTGAGCTTTACCCTTAATTGTTCTTGATTTAAGGCTATGCATGTGTTAGGATATTCTTGTTAGATGTTTTGATGATATGATAAACCAATCAGCTTGTAATAGGACCAGCTGAACCTGTTAGTCAGCTGATGAATAGTTAGGATTAGATAAGTTTTGGTAAGGGGGAACCAACCTTGCTGCCTAGAAGATCCAATACTCTCATAGAGAAGAAGATCAGCTAAGGCTTTGAGGACTTAATCGATTCTAGAAGACAGAAGACTTGAGCAGCTGACACTAGTTATCTGGAGCAGAACATCAGAAGAGTCAGATCAGTTGATGTCTGAAGATCAGCTGATGCCAAAAGATCAGCTGATATCAGAAGATCAGCTGAGCACGTCGCAGACAAGACAAGGACCCAGGATCAAGGTCTCCTGACATGGTCCAGAAGATCAGCAGACCAGCACATCAGCTAAGGTCCAAGTATCGACAGACCGATACACCAACTGAGGAGACAGATCAGCTAGAGTCTTGTGCTCCACCCAGATTCTTTGGAATCTCTTTAAGGGTTGACTTGCGACAAAGAAGGGATTCCCAGAATAAAAGATCAATCAATCAAGGGGACAAACTTGATTGATTAAAGATTGCGAAGACTTCCGGGAATCAGGAAGGAGATTTAATCAATTTTTATGATTGATTGATTCCAAGATTATAGGATCTCAAATCTTTAGTCAATCTCAACGGCTAGTTATTTGGACCTATAAATAAGAGTGACAGTGAAGATTTCAAATAGACATTGCCACGCGTTTAAAGCTTGCCGAAACTCTGTCAAAATCTTCACTCGTACTCAAACACCATTATTCAATATTAATTCTTTGTAAGCTTTGTAGAAGTTGTAAGAAGTCGATTGCTTTTAGCATAGACATTTTGTAAGAGAGTAGTACTCTTAAAGTTAGTAAGTGAGTGAGTGATAAGATAGTGGAGAGACCCACAAGTCCAGTTGGATTGTGGAGAGTGGAGTAGGTCCTTTTGTCCGAACCACTATAAATCTTTGTGTCTCGTGTTCTTTCTTTTCTGTTCTTTATTTGTGCACTAATCTCTAAACAAGTTTTCATTAAAACGTTTCCACACTCTTACACAACGCACATATTGAAAACCAGACTGACTCAAATAGTCTGCTCTTTTTAAAATAAGCCTACAATTGGAAAAAGGTTTTGAAACTTCTCAAGTCTATTCAACCCCCCCTTCTAGACTTGACTCAGTGTTTCTAACTACAAAACCTGCCTTTGGGACCAACAGCATGCTAGGTGTTTGATGAAATTCCTAGGACAATGAGAGTCGCCCTTTGTGAATAGGCACCACAATTAGAGCTTTATAGTGTCATTTGGGAAACCTAAGCACCTTAATGAGGCATTGCCTAATTGATTATCCAATTGATATTGCATGATTAAGTGATATGAACACCAAATGAAACATATGATGAGTACACTAATGCATGTCTCCAACACTTGCTCACTTTTGCTAAAAAGGTGATAGGTAGCATTTACATTCTTGACAAGTTTAGTGGATACACACCCATTCCATTTTATTGCTTTCTTTAGTTTTAATTCTTAAACAACATTCATACTTTGCAATCTCTCGTTTCCCTGTGTTCGATATTAAACTTGGTTACCTTACGACTCCTACTACGACCACGTGCGCTTGCGTGTGACACAATTTAGGCAAACAAGTTTTTGGCGCCGTTGCCGGGGAAACAGTCTCTTTGTCAAGCTTGTGATGTTTGTTTACATTTCTTTTCTTGTTTTTCTTTGTTTGTTTGTTTTTAATCATACTTGGTGAGTGTTGATACTTGCTTGTTTTTGTAGGAGTGAACTTGATTGAGATGGGCGAATACAACCATTACTCGTATTCTCCACAAGACACATAACCTCGTAGTTCATATACATATCAACCTTACCCATATCAACCACCACCTCGACAAGGAGATCCTTATTCTCCTAATTCTTACTCATATCAAGATTCCTACACTTATGAAGATACACGTTCCTACACCTTTTATGAAGAACACTATTCTTACACTCCACCGCCTCCTATACCTTTTCATCAAGAAGAAACTCCTCCTAACCACATGGAAGACACTCTATCACTTATAATTGAGAAACTAGATGAGATGAGAAGGGAAAATGTAAGACGCTTTGAGGAGACCAATGAGAAGTTTGATGAAATTTTCAAATCTCAAGGAGATCAAATTAAGAGCTTAGAGTTCCAATTGGAGCAATTAACCCAACAAGCCCATGAGATTTGTGAAGAAAAGTTGGAGGATGAAGATGGGGGTAACTTAGTTGATGAAGTTGAGCAAGAAATGGATGTGGAAAGCATGGGAGAAGAATGGAATGTGGAAGATGAAGATGATGATCATCATGAGGAGATTATAACTCTTTCTATTCAAGATTTAATTTCTAGTAGTCCTCTTCATGATTCCTTTGAGCACGATATTACTATTATTATTGATGATGTTGCTTAGGGATCAAGAAGAAGAGAAGGTTGGACTAGAAGATCAAAGAGATGAGTGTGAAAAGGAAGAGTATAAAGAAGATATTTATGAGAGTGAAGAGGATGATGAAGATGAGGATGAGCATGACGAGTACAATGATCTTTATGATCACTTTGATTTTGAAATAGATCATCTTGTTGATGATATTGATGGTAGTAATGGAGAAATCCTAAGTGAGATCAAAGAAGATGAAGATGATTATGAAGAGATCAAATTTACTCATGTTCAAGATACCTCCGGTCTTAATAGTTTTACTAATCCTTTTTACAATTACATTGATTATAATATTATTCCTTTTTATGATAACATAGAGTATGACACTTTTTGTGTATGCATTGGTTGGAATCAAGAAGAGGAGGAAAAGGAGGTGAAAGAACAAGATGTGGAGGAGAAAGGAAGAGATGATTCAAGAGAAGGAAATGAGGAAGAACAAGAAGAGGTGGATGAATTTCCATTATGGGACATGAGCATAAATGGAGAAGAACAACAAGATGGAGAGGAAGATGAGCTTCAAGGAGAAATAAGCATTTCTAAACCCTCATCTTGCCTCTTGAATTGATTGATGATAAGATAGAATTGTGAATTCTGTTGAATATATTTGATAGTAGGAGATGGGGGTGGAATGGTGTTTTGAGGAGAAGAGAGGAAGAATTTGCTTGTTCTTATAAGTATAAATTGATATGGAAAGTGGGTGTTTGGGGGTAGAAATCCTACATGTTTCCTTGATCATGATACTATGAGATTGATATATGATGGGAAGAATGATATATATCCTTGGCCATTGTTCGGTGTAAATGAGTCCTCACGCAAGTGTACGTGTTCGCTATTAGCGTGGTAAGCTTGACCAAGTTTTAATATATATCGAACCCAAAGGAGACGGGGACTTGTAAGGAAAATTCATTGTTTTAATTGGCTAGCTAACAAAGTAATTAAGGGGAAAGGTATCTATCGTCTACTAATGCGTCAAAGAAGTAAACTACCTATCACATTGGGTTGCAAAGTGAGCAAATGTGAGAGATATGTGCTAGTGTACTATCCTATGTTTCATGGAGTGAAGTATCACTTTATCATGCAATGAGATTGTGTATAATTAATGGGCAAGCCACCCCAACATGCAAAAGGTTTCCCTAATAACATATCAAAGCCTCTAATTGTTCATCCAATTCACTAGAGATAATTCTCACTATCTTAGGAATTTTATCAAACACTTGATATGCATTGGCCTTAATACAAGAAAGTTTAGGAAAATAGCTCTACTTTCGCAAGAGACTAACTCCCTAATGGCCCTTATTATCATTTACACATGAAAGCATTCATACAATCCATTAATGTAGAGAATTGATCATACAACAACTCAAATCATTCAAAATATCAACATATCACTACACTACTCCATAGGAATCATACACTAACACATAAAGGAATTAGCTCATGGCTAATTGAGTAAATATGAGAACAATTAAGCTAGGAACAATCATCATTAAGCAAGAAATGTAAAGAGATTTACCTATTACAATGAAAATTGGAAAGATACAATTTACCTCTAAAATGCTAACTAGCAATCAGACAATGGAAATTGAAATTCAATCGGTGAGAATGTAGCCTTAGACCAGACAAGAATGCAGGAATTAACGGATCAACGATCAAAGCGGTAGATCAAAAGTTATCTAACAATTTGTGAGAAGAAATCTTAAGAAACCCACAAGTAACTACCTCTCTCTCTCTAATCTAAGAATTTAACTATGATTATGAACTAATGTGACTTCGATGCCTTGAGAATCTGATCCTTGGAGTATTTATAGTGCTCATAATGTTTGGTCCAAAATGCCCTTCATTAAACGCGCAAAAAGACGGAACTGCCCTTAAAAAAAATAAGAAATCAGGGCATCACTCGAGTGGACAACAGTGGTCACTCGAGTCCAGCTCGAGTGGTCACTCGAGTGATCAGATCCAACTCGAACCGGAGGGTTGTCACTCGACTCCATGCTTATGGCCACTCGAGTCTGGCCTTGTGGTCGCTCGAGTCTGGCCTTGTCTTGTGCGATCGATCCTCGACTTCCTCGTTTTCTTCATATCTTGAGTTCTAGAGCTCCGATTGACTCGATTTTTTTCTGTTGCGACCCTCTCTTTGAACTCTTCGACATGGTCTGTCATTTGCCTCCATTAGATCAACTCACAATTTCTAGACTTTTACGAACATGCTCGTCTCTTGCCGATTTTTGCTCGTTTTTACTACAAACACAATTTTCTAGCCAAAAAGGGTTAAATGCACAAAGTATAGCATTTTAGGGTCAAATATGAACATAAGCACATCAAAACCATAGAGAAATGGATGCAAAAACATGCAATTAAGACCCTAATCACACCCCCAAACTATATTGTTGCTCGGCCTCGAGCAACGAAGTGATAAGATTGGGGAATAATTGTATGTATGAAGCATCAAGCACAAGATCAATGCCATAGAATCATCACTCAATATCTAGCAATCTAAAATACAATATCATTCAATAAACTATCAAAATCAAATCAATGAGCACAAAATCAAGTCAATGAGTCATGATCCTCACAAGATATGTGTTTCACTCAACACTCAAGTGTTTAAGCTCTCTCATTCATCACACAATGATACAAATACTACCATAGGCTTAGCTCAAGTCTACATTCTCCACCACTTGGAATGACAATTCAATCACACATCAATGAGGACTTTTAAAGGTTGTAGTGTTGGCTCTTTGGTAGGGAAGGAAAATATGGATAAAAGTGACTAAGTATGATTAGTAAAGCATAGAAGGAATCATCATGTAAATCATGTCTTCATGCAAATAACAATCTCATCTTCATGCTCTTTCAAAATCACATTTTCAAAGATAATTCTTCCTTTTTTGCAAAGTGGTGAACATACTCACAATACTTGAGTCAAACTTGACCAAATTTTCATGAAAAGTCAACCTTTTTTCAATTTCTTGCTAGCACTTGCCTTTTGAACTGATTTGTGTGAGAATTACTCATTTTTATGGTGCTTAATTTGATTAAATTCATAGGATTCCATTCATTTTTATACATTTAATTTGATTAATTGTGCTTAATGGCCAAGAAAGACATTTGTTGAATTTTTGTAGGAAATTGGTGAATTTTTGGAGCAAAATGCATATTTATATTTTTGGAGTCATTTGACGAAAGGAGACGAGAAAAATGGAGATCGAAAATATATTGGGCCCACTAATTTTAACGAGTAGTGGCCCATTTATTGAGTTAATTTGAAGGCCCAAATGTGAGCTTGTTTCTAGGCCCAGAAAAGGATCTTAAGAATTTATTTGATGGAGATTAGAATGGAAGCAGGCAGCTGTTGGTTTCAATTCTTTGACCAAGGTGGAATACGTGGCCACCCATTTGTTGACTAAGGAAAAGGAATCAGAGGAAGTTAATAGCTGCCAACAGAGAGGAAACGTGGCTAACTTCTCCTTCACACAACTCTCAGCCACTCATCTTGTGCAACCACCCTTACTAAACCACCATTGCCGCCCCACAGCTTCGCGAAGCCTATCTCCACCTCGCCGGAGCCACCCGCAGTCGCACCTGGAAGACACCATCTCTGCCGGAAAATGGACAGTAGCCCAGCGCCGTCGAAGTCTCGCTCGTCCGCCACTGCCTCTCGCTTGCAGCCACGCACCGAAGAAGACCCACCACGGGTTCTCGCTCACTACAGCCCGCCGGATTCAACAGCTCACAGCCGCCGACAACCTCGCACCAACCGCTGCCACACGTCGCAGAAGACGGCACAGCTCCAGCCACCGCCCCAGATTTCGAGAACCGCCATGCCTCCACCATTTTCGGCCCTGTTTTCAGTTGTTCACAGCTCGGAGCTCCACCACACCGGACCCGACCCGTTTGGAGAAAATAACATGCACGGTTCATCACCTAAGGCTCAACCCGTGCTTAAAATTCCATCCCGAACAACATAATTCGAAGAATTATGCACGGGTGACCAACTTCAGCTCGACCCGTGCTCAACATCCAACCCATGCATGTGTTATTTGAGTCAGAGTGAGTTGACTCGCTGAGTTGACCGAGTTCGTCCTGAGTCAACCCCCGAGTTGACTCGGCAGAGGGGTAAAAATGCGATTTTTCAAGATTTCAGGATTTTAATTGCAAATTCTTTTCTTAAACCCTACTCCCACACTATATATACTTTATTTTACAGATCTTAGAAAAGAGGGGTTAGAAAGGCTTGAACACCACGAGAGGGGAGCTCCTCTCCCCCACACACTACACACATTAGATAGAGTTTTATTTTTAATGCAATTTTTAGTTAGAATTTTGATTGGATATTTTTATTTGTTGAAGTGTTGAAGCCATTGGGAACACAAGAGGTGATATTGTTCTATTATTCAAGCTTTCAATAGTGATATTCTTGTTTTATGTTTATTTTAATATTTTGATCTTGGGTTTGATGTTTTTAGCCATGGGCTAACTTTTCTATGCTTTTGGTGTTTGATTTGTGATGGAAATTAATGTGATTATGATTTGATTGTCTTGATCTTGCTATGAGATTGGTTATGTGTTTCTATTAATGTGTTTATCTTGATTAGATTAATTGAATTAATTTAGTATCTCTTAGTTGATGAGTATATGCTACAATGAGAGTTGAGTGTGCACTTTGTTGGCTTTGTAGGGAAAGGTTGTTTGATTAATTGGATTAACTAGTAATCTATTGCGCCGAGAGGGGGTAGATGGCTTAGATCACCATTAATAGACATTAGGTTCTTTAAATCGAGGATTTGAGAATTTGGTGAGAGGGGAATTATAGGGATTAGTAACCGTGTTGAACCTTTCTATAGTTCACTACCCTATGCGCATGTCATGTTGCTTGATCACCTAAGCCTCAAAAGGGATTGGTCTTCAAATGTTTTGTGGTAGCCTTTAACTCATTCCAAGAACATAGCAAATGATAGCTAGTTAAGTTGTGAGAAACATTGATCGAAATTATAAGGATAGCACCCAAAGCATACATCTCTCTTGCACTTTCTCGGAAGTTTGTTGGTAGTTTTATTTGTTTTCTAGTTTAATTTGTGCGTGTTTATTTTTCTTGCAAACCCGGACTCGTCACTATAGTATCATGACGACACACAACCTTGGGGCTCCACTACACTCCTAAATCCTAGGTCGATACTACTTGGTCGTATACTTGCAATACTACAATTACCCATCCGCTTTTGGGTAGATTTCCTTGATTTATAAAACGTGCAAAAATACGAAAAAGTCATGAACCTTCTTTTCAAATCAATCCATGCAAACTTGAATTTCTTTCCACATTGGCCGCCATTTTCTTCATCATATCACCAATCTTCCTTCCTTCTTTTCACTCTACTAATCATAAGGACAAGAGAGTTCCAAAAAGGAAGAAAAATGGCTTAAAGTGTGGTTAGCCAAATGAAAGGATTATAAGCACAAAATGGTGAGCAAAGGATATCAATATCAATGGTAGGCTCATAGGGCTAAGTGGTTCAATATATATCAAAGAAAATGCCTCATCTCATATCATGTGAAATCATTATCTAATGTAGCCTCAAACAAGACCAAAGCCAAATTCTAGAGTATAATGCACATGTGTGGAACTCACATCAAGAAAAATGTCATCCGTTCAAGATTGAAATGGGCAAAATTTGGCTCAAATCTCACGGGACATGGTTGATCAAGACTCATTTCATATAAAAAATGCTCATATCAATGAAATCTCAAGAATCATGAATTCAAAAGTATTAAAGATCAACACGATTCAAGCAATAATTCCACTACACAAATCAAGACTATCAACTCATCCACACAACAATAAGCATATCTCATCCATTCACTACTCAAAGCAAACAACAATATGGCAAAAAATAACAAGCAAAACAAGCCTAATCCTAAGCATATGGTCAAAACATCATAAAAGCACTAAAAATCAATATAAGAATAGCATTGCGAAGAGAATGGCAAAACGATCACACCCCCCAAACTTTTTTGGACCATAAGTCTAAAAAGTTTGGCAAAGAAGTGAAGACAATATCAAGCAATGCACAAGAATAAAACACAAAATACCACAAGAATCACAATTACGCTCAAAATAGCAATCTACAAAAGAACAAACTAACATGAGGAAAAGAAAGCAAGAAGACAAGCATAAGTACGAAAGGAGTATAGAAAACATACCTATGGAAGGAGGTGAAGAGTAGAAATGTAGAGCTTGAGTTACAAGAATTTCCTCACCTCTTCTCATGTGTTTTTGGATGAGTGTGTGTGCAAGAATGTGGTGTAAAATGTGTGTGTTTGTGTGTGGATTAAGGTGTAAAATGGTGTAAGAAGAAAATGTGGTCAATACACGAAAAATGGTAAAAGGAACTTACCTCGGAAGGCGCGCTCGGTCAGCCTTGGTGAGCCACTCGGATGGCTCCTAAGGGAGCGGGAATTTCCGCCCTGGGCCGTAGCAAACCGCTCGGACACACTAAGGCCAGCGCTCGGACACCTTGAGCCATCCGCTCGGTCATAGCCTTTTTTCAACATTTCCGAATTTAATTTTTCTACACAACTTCAAACAATTTTTAAACACCACAAACATCATCAATCAATATCAAATAGCCCATATGAAGAATGATCACACCCCCCCCCAAACTTTTTCGGATTGTAAATCTTAAATGTTTGGAAAAGAATGATGAATATGGCATAAACTAAGCAATTAAAGCACAAATCCAAATATAATCATGCACAAAACTATCCAAAACCAATCCTACCATCTCAATATAAACTCCCCCAAACTATCATTCAAGCACAAGTAAAAATCAAGAGTGAAAATATCACAACTTACTTCCTAATCCAAAATCATGAAAACAAAATAAAAATCTAACTAACAAAGGATACTAAAAGGATATAAGGGTGGGTTGCCTCCCACCTAGAGCTTGGATTTAACGTCCCCTAGCCGGACGACACCAATGTTAGCTAAATGGCCAAGGATATCTTTCATCCTCCCCATCAAACATAAATCTCAAAGCATAATGATCAAGGAAACAAGTAGGATTTCTACCCCACACCCCTACTTTCCTTATCATTTTGAATTTATAAGCACAAGAAAATTCATCTTTTCTTCTCAACCTAATCCACCCCCATCTCCTACTATAAAAAATATTCAAGAAGATTTTCAATTCAAGCTTATAATCAATTATATCAAGAGGTAAGACATATTCACAACGAACAACATTATCAATTAAAGCACAAGTAGAAGAGTCTAAGGGTAGAGAAATGCTCATTTCAATTGTAGGCTCCTCTTCCACTTCAATTTGTTATTTTTCTTCAATTAAGCTCAAGTCCATGAGAGGACATTTGTCTTCCTCTTCTTGATCATCTTCCTTTCCTCCTTTTGAATTATCTAAATTACCCCCATCTTCATCCTCCAACTTTTCTTCACAAATCTCTTGGGCTTGTTTGGCCAATTGCTCCACTTGGAGCTCCAAGCTCTTAATTTGATCTCCTCGAGATTTGAACAATTTATCAATCTTCAAATTAGTCTCCTCAAAGCTTCTTTTGGCATCCTTTCGAATTTCTTCAAGTTTATTTAGGATGTAAACTAGAGTATCATTAATATGGCTTTGAGGAGCTTATTCATGATTTGAAGGAATAGGAGAGAGTAAAGTGTAGGAATCTTCATATGAGTAAGGATTAGGAGGATAAGGAATTTCGTACGGAGGTGGTGGTTGATATGGGTGAGGTTGATACGTATAAGAATTAGGAGAATATAGATATTGTGAAGAATACGAGTAATGGTTGTATTCGTCCATCTCAATTGAGCTCACTCCTACAAAAAATAATAAGCAAGTATCAACACTCACCAAGGATGATTAAGAACACACAAAGAAACAATGATAAGACATGTAAACACATATCACCACAAGTATCAAAACTCTCACAATATTACCAACAAAATTCGAACATAAAAGAAACAACAAACATCCAAACAAACTAGTCCTCTCCCCGGCAACGGCACCAAAAACTTGTTCGGTGTAAATGAGTCCTCACGCAAGTGTACGTGTTCGCTATT
>JAPKLY010000416.1:354927-380357 GCA_026898435.1 Prunella vulgaris
TCTCTCTAATCTAAGAATTTAACTATGATTATGAACTAATGTGACTTCGATGCCTTGAGAATCTGATCCTTGGAGTATTTATAGTGCTCACAATGTTTGGTTCAAAATGCCCTTCATTAAACGCGCAAAAAGACGGATCTGCCCTTAAAAAAAATAAGAAATCAGGGCATCACTCGAGTGGACAATAGTGGTCACTCGAGTCCAGCTCGAGCGGTCACTCGAGTGATCACATCCAACTCGAACCAGAGGGTTGTCACTCGACTCCATGCTTATGGCCACTCGAGTCTGGCCTTGTCTTGTGCGATCGATCCTCGACTTCCTCGTTTTCTTCATATCTTGAGTTATAGAGCTCCGATTGACTCGATTCTTTTTCCGTTACGACCCTCTCTTCAAACTCTTCGACATGGTCTATCATTTGTCTCCATTAGATCAACTCACAATTTTTGGACTTTTACGAACGTGCTCGTCTCTTGCCGATTTTTGCTCGTTTTTACTACAAACACAATTTTCTAGCAAAAAAGGGTTAAATGCACAAAGTATAGCATTTTAGGGTCAAATATGAACATAAGCACATCAAAACCATAGAGAAATGGATACAAAAACATGCAATTAAGATCCTAATCAGCCATTTAGCTAACATTGGTGTCGTTCGGCTAGAGGACGTTAAATCCAAGCACTAGATGGGAGACAACCCATCCTAAAAATCTCTTGCTTATTAGGTTTGATTGTAGTTTAGATAGTGTATTTGTATTGATTTACTTCATATGATGTAGTTTGTTCTTTTACCTTGGTTGGTGCATGTGGTTTATCATAGTTTGGGGGTGTTGCTTCTTGTTATATATGGTGATTTCTTGGTTTTGTTGAGCTTATATATGCATTGTTTGGTCATTGATTCATTGCCAATCCTATTTTTATCACTCTTTTCCAAACTTTTAGGATCCTTGATCCGAAAAAGTTTGGGGGGGTGTATAGCCAAAAGGTGTCTTCGTGCAAGTGTACACGATCGTTATTGCAATGGCAAGCTTAACCAAATTTATTTAATATCGAACCCAAAGGAGATGAGGATTTGTAAGGTAAGACTATTTTTCTTGATTAAAAAATCACAAAGCAACTAAAGGGGGTATGGTATCTATGTCTACAAGTGCGTCAAACGAGTAAACTACCTATCACCTTGATTCACAAAGTGAGCAAGTTGTGTGAGAAGTGTATTAGTGTACTATCCTATGTTTCATGTGGTGAAGTATCACTTACTCATGAATTGAGGTATTGTACAATCAATAGGCAAGCCACTCTAATATGCAAAGGTCTCCCTAAATACACATAAGAGCCTCTAATTGTCTTTCCAATTCTCTAAGGTAATTCTCACTATCTTAGGAATTTTAACAAACACTTAGTATGCAATGACCTAATAACAAAAATGTTTTAGGTAAATAGCCCAACTTTCGTATGAGACTAAGTCCTAATGGCCCATACAATCAATTATGCATATAAGTATTCATACAAACCATCAAAATAGAGAATTGTTCATACAACATCTCAAGCATTCATAAGATCAACATAAACACCACACTAATCCATAGGTATCATACACCAACACACAAAGGAATTAGCCCATGGCTAATTTAATAAGCAAAATAGAAATTGGAGTAACTACATTCATCATTATGCAGAAATTATAAAGAGTATACAAGAATTTACCTATTACAAGTGGAATTGAAAAGATACAAGATTACCTCTATAAGCTAGAAAATGATCCGACAATAGAAATTGAAAATCAATCGGTAGAAATGTAGCTTAAGCTATGCTAAGAATGCTGGAGAAGACGGATCGCCGATCCGTACGGTAGATCAAAAGTTATCTAAAAAATCGGAATTGAAAATCTAAGAATACTCACTTGGAAACTACCTCTAACTTCTCCTAATCTAGTGAGAGAATATGAATCTAAGAAAATGATAAAAATCCTTTAAAAAATCTGAGATGGAAGTATATATAGTGCCCTTGGATTATTGACTAAGATTCCCTTCATTAAAACGCATGAAAATACGAAAATACCCCTAAAAATCCGAGAAATTTGCACTGCTGTCGACCTCTCGGGCGACAGCTTGGTCGACAAAAGGTCCCCTTGTCGCACAAGAGCTGTGTATCTGTCGACCAGGCTTGGTCGACAGCCAGCTCGACAATTGCATGTCTTTCCAGAGATGTTGGTCGACAAATGCCTGTCTTCCGAAGAAGGAACCCGTGTCGCCCGAGGCCTTAGTCTCGGTCGATGCATGACTTCCTTGTTTTTGTCATATCTTGAGCTCTAGAACTCCGATTGACTCGATTCTTTTTTCGTTTTGACCCTCTCTTCAAGATCTTCAACATAAGATAGCAATTTCTCCATTTTGCTCAACTCCAGAATTTGGACTTTTCTCGATCTTGCTCTTTCTTCCTCATTTTGCTAGTTTTCACCTACAATTACAACTTCCTAGCCAAAAAGGGTTAAATACACAAAGTATCACATAATAGGGTCTAATATGAACATAATATCACCAAAAGCGTATAGAAATGAGTGCTAAAGCATGCAATTATGACCCTAATCACACCCCCAAACTAGATTGTTGCTCGGCCTCGAGTAACGAAGCGATAAGATAGGGGAATAATTGTATCGTTGAAGCATCAAGCACACAATCAAATGCCATATATACATCACCTAATATCATGCAATCTATCAATGTAGGATCATCTCATCAACCATTTACATAACATCAATGCACACAAGATCAAATCAATGAGTCAAAATCCTCACTAGATAGTGTATCACTCAAGCGCTCAAGTGTACGATGTTCACTCAACATCACACATAGTACATCCACTACCATAAGCTTGATAAGAGTCTCAAATTCTCCACCACTTGACAAGTAATTCATCATCAAATCAAAGAGGACTTTTTATTTGGTTGTAGTGTTGGCTCTTTGGTAAGGGTTATATTTTTGGATAGAAGTGACTATCATACTAGTGGAGCAAGAGGTCAAGACTCTACACTTCCAAGGATAAGTTGCAAGTGATCAAGTTGCAACACTATTTCAAGCACATAACACTTCTTTTCACACTTCTTTCTTTCAAGAATTTTTCCACTTCCTTTCTTTTGCAATTTTGCATCACATTACCAACACATTAGGAACATAAGCTCTTTTTCACATCTTTTTATTCAACACAACTTCACTTTTTTTTTACATCTTCATCTTTTGTTTCTTTCACTTTTTCTTCACCATCTCATCCACCAAGCTTGCTTTCAAAGCACATGTAACCCTCATATCATCATATAAGCTCCACTAGTAATAGGGAAAATAAGGCTAAAAAATGAAGGATAATCAAGCTACAATCATAGGTTGCCAAAGAAAAGGCCAAAGGCACAAAATGGCTAACTATGGAATGAATGTCATGGTATGGATAATTTGGCTAAGTGACTCATATAAAATCATAGATGGCCTCACCTCATTTTTGACAACTCATTACAAAATGTGATCTCAAACAAGACCCAAATCAAGTTCTAGAGTGGAAATGCACCATGTGGATCTCACATAAAAAAAAAAGTCATCCGTTTAAGATTGAAACGGGAAAAATAGGCTCAAACCTCACGGGTCAAGGTGATCATGACTCATATCATATCAAACATGTACACATCAATCATGTATCAAGCATCAAAGAATCAACTACATTATAGACAAAAATGAATTAAGCAGTATACACACTACACTTAACTATGCACTATCTACATCATCCACACAACCATAGGCATATCTCATGCCACACTACTCTCAAAACAAACAACAATGGCTACAAATAAACAAGCAAAACAAAGGCTCATCACTACAATAGGCATCAAATCATAAGAATACTCCCAAAAATCAATCAAAAAGTAGCATTATCATGAGAATAATGAAACGATCACACCCCCCAAACTTTTTTGGACCATAGGTCTAAAAAGTTTGGCAAAGGAGTGCAGGCAAGAATCATGCAATGCACAATAAAGCTCAAAACCAATAACCATCAACACATAAGCAAAGCAAAACATCATCAAATAAGCAAAAAGATCCATCAATCAACATCCAAAAATAACTACCTAAGACGATAGCACAATCTTCAAGCAATATCATTACAAACCAAATTAAAAACTAAGAGTTTGGAATAGAAGAGAGGGATAAAGATAGGGTTAAGAATGAGTTACCCATCCCTATGAAGTTAGATCGAAATCCTCACTTCACGAAGGAGGGTAATGCGGATGAGGAAAGTGGCCCTCTCCAATGTGCCAGTTCATCATTGCACGCTGGGCTTCCAAGATCTCTTCCATGTTGGCACCCATGGTGGTCATGGTCGATTGCATCGAACCCACATCTCGGCTAATTGTAGCAACATTGGCGTTGAGAGTGGTGTAGTTGGCATTTAAGGCGGTCACGTTGGAGCTGAGAGTAGAGTAATCCGATTGAAGAGCCGAGATATTTGTCCTAAGAGAAGTGAACTCTTGACCCCAAGCATTGGAACTTCCAGACCCTCTATCATACTCATCTTCTTCCTCAGCTTGCTCCATATCACTATCTCTGTGCACACTGGTCCTTCTTCTTGCCCTCTTTGTTACATTCCTCCTCCCTTGATTGAATTCCTGAGCAATGTCGAAGTGCAACAGGCTACTCATGCTCCAATTTTCCTCATTCTTGATAGAAATGGTTTCATAGTCCAAAAGAGGAAATAAAAGTTCAATAGAAGGTCGATGTGCTAGACAAAGCTTCTTCCTTCGCCTTACAATTATTTGAGTGTCCATCCAATACCCTAAATCAAGGTAAGAATAATCATTTCCTTCTTCTCTCGATTCCTACCCTAAGCATCTTGCCAAATGAGCAATCATCCCACCAAAAGCACATTCTCCTTTGGAAATGACGTAGGATAGATTCTTACAAAAATATGCTCTAAAATTTGCTTTCAAACCCGTAAGCATAGAAAATAGGACATAGAGTTCCTCATGATGCATGTCCTCTATATCACTTCTTGCAAACACAGTGTTGGCCAAAATCATCTGTGCATATATGAGGATGGGATTACCGATTTGAGTAACCTGTGATTGATAGGCGATGAACTCATTGTCATCATCTTTTGTAAGCGTCTTCCAAAATGATTGATCTTGCCCAAACCGTTCCTTTTTATAAAAATGGCTAGGTGAAACATCTTCTTCGTAGCCGAACAATCGGTTAATCTCTTGAATGGAAAGTGTGTGAGCTTTGTTGTCGATATGGAATTGAATCTCTACTGGAATTCCATAATTCTCAGTAATTCAAAATGTGCTCAGAAATTCAATGTTCAGATTCCGGTATGAGTTGTCATGGACATGTAGCAATCCACTCCATCCAATATTGTTGAACAAGTACTCCACATCCTCTCCAAATTTCAGAGGCCCCGTAATCTCCTTGAGGAAATATCTTTAACAAAGGAACTCCATATTAACAAATCTTGCAAACTTGTAGTAACAATCTGCATTGATTCCAAATAACATTCCAAACCAAGAGGGTTTGTTACGACAAGTCTTAAAACATTTCTCTTCCAGCTCAACAATTCTCCCATCCTTCCAACTTGAACTTGCAGCAATACACTTGCCACTACGAGACATTGCCTACAAAAGATTTTAAGCATGAGCAAGATATATGTATAAAAGTCTTCAAACAGCACACTTCCAGCAAAATTTTAACACATGAGCAAAGAAAGAACAATATAATCCAGCCATCAATTCCATTTATCAAGTAAAAATTAGATTGAAAATCAAGGACTTAATTCTTAGAAACAAGGAATTCATGCCTCAAATAGTCATGCAAATGTTAAATGCCAATGAAGCCTCAAGTAAGCAAAATCATAGGTGAATCAACATAATCAACTCAACCTAGCAACAATATACTTATACCCATTAACATTTAGCATAACATTATCAAGACAACTCAATTTTAGCATGAATTTTCCTAAAATTCTTCACTATGCCTACCCCTATTTTTCAATCTTCAATTAAACTCATAATACTCAAAATTGGCATGCAATTGGGCTCCCAATGGATTACCCATCAACAATGTAGCATAAATGCATCATCAATTTCATAAAAACTCAAGAAAATCAAAAAGCCCCAATTCACATGCTTAAGAACCCTAGAATTTTAAATTCAAAATCATGATAATGCCTCCATGGATTTCTTATAAAAGTGCAAGAAATAGGTAGAGGAAAGTGAGTAGAACATACCTGTAGAAGGATTAATCGAGAGGAAGTGTAGAATTTGAGAAGCAAAATTTCTTCTTCTTTCTTCTTTTTTTCGTGAGTTTGAGAGGGAGAGAGTGCAAGAATCTTGTATTCAAAGTGTGTGTTTGTGTGTGTAAGAGGGTATAAGAAAAATTGAAAAATGAGTGGGCTTACCTTGGAAAGTGTAGTCAAAATAGGGCCCACAATAGTCAAAATCCGCACTCCAACTCGCGTGTGTCGACCAAGATGCTTCAGCCTGTCGACCAAGCTGGGCGACACCTCAGGCGTGCGTCCTCTGTCGCACAAGAGTGGTGGAGTTGTCGACCAAGATGGTCGACACCCTGGTCGACAGTTGGCCCCCGTGTCGCGCAAGGCTTGTAGGTCTGTCGTCCAAGCTGGTCTACACCTCGGGCGGCAATTGGCCCTCTTTCCAGAGATCCCAGGCGTGCGAAGGCCGTCTTCCGAGGCTTTAGATGCTGTCTACCTAGGCCTTCAACTCCTACTTCAAAAATTTCATATTTTTTACCCTTTCTCTTGCACTTTTCCTACACAACACCACTTAATACTCAAAATATCACAAGAATATCCACACTCATAAATCAAATATGGTAGTAAATTGACGAAATTTAGCACGAACACACCCCCCCCCAAACTTTTTCGGATTGTAAATCCTAATAAAGTTTGGAAAAGTGGTAAATTACAAATATGCTAGCACATAGAACCAAATAATCACAACTCTCAACTCAAAAACCAAAAATTCATCAAGAGTATATCAAAAATTCACTTCTCAAACTCTTCCTAATCATTTAAGCACAAAACCAATCAAGCAATGATCATAAGAAATTGGCCTAAAATACCAAATAAACTCATGCTTCCTATCCAAACACAAAAAATCAATCAAATCAAAACTAAAATCTAAAAGAAATAAAGGATAGGGATGGGTTACCTCCCATCTAGCGCTTGGATTTATCGTCCCCTAGCCGGACGACTCTTAAGCTCAAGTAACATCAATATCGATGAGAGTTGAATGACGTACATCACTCAATTTCCTCTTCCAAAAATATGCTTTCTTCACCATTTGTTTCACCCCCTTGCCTTCATTTACTTTCTTCTTCTTTTTCAAAAGGATCATCACCACTAAGCTCACTCTTGAGATCAATTTTTCTTGATTTATCCTTTTCTTCACTTTCCATATCATCTCGTACAACTTTGTTCATCAACCCTTCAATCTTCTTTGGGGAACTCTTGGAATTACCATGGATCGAAAAAGTGGCTTTCTCACCATTCATTCCAAGAGTAACCTCTCATCGCTTAATATTAATTAAAGCATCCGATGTAGCAAGAAAAGGTCTCCCAAAAATGATAGGATTCTCCAAATCTTCTTCAATATCTAGCACAACAAAGTCAACGGGATAGATAAACTTACCAACATGAACTACCACATCCTCTATAATTCCCCTTGGTCTCACTTTTGAACCATCGGCCATTTGCAAATTCATTTTTGTTGGCTTCAAGTCATGCAAGCCCAACTCCTTGGCAATAGAAAATGGCATCATGTTAACACTTGCGCCCAAATCACACAAAGCCCTTATTTCCTTGCTCTCCTTAATATGGCAACTCAATGTGAAACTCCCCGGATCTCTAAGCTTTTGTGGTAAATGATTTTGTATCAACTCACTACTCTTACGAGTAAGCTTAACCTTTTCCGGTTCATTTCCTTTCTTCTTCTTTGCCAAAGCATCTCTCAAGAACATTGTATAATTTGGCATTTCTTCAATAGCTTCATGAAAAGGCATCTTTGAATAGAACTTTTTGAAAAGTTCAAAGAACTTCATGAATTGATCATCAAGCTTATTTTTCATTCCTTTTGAAATTTTCACCTTCACCTGCTTTTCCACTTTCCCTTCTTCCACCTTTCTTTCCACACCCCCTATTTTATCTAATCCCTCCAAATTTTCTTTCTTTTCTTTCTCTTTCTTCATCGCCATATCTTCTACCCCCAAGCCTTTCTCATTACTCCTTACCAATTTCACATCCTCACAGCAAAATACTTCTTCCACCATCTCATCATGAAAAACTTTTAAAGGAGAATTCCCTACAACCCCATTTTCAACTTCCACACATGATATCAAATTACAATGCTCACGAGGATTAATCTCGGTTGTAGAAGGGAACTTACCTTTATTCACTTGTGGGCTTAAGGATGAAGCAATTTACCCCAATTGAAATTTCAAGCTCTTGATTTGATTACCTTGTGAAGCATACAAGTCATCAAACTTCTTGTTCGTTTCACCATTCATCTTTCTAAATTCCACTCTCATATCTTCCATGTTCTTCAAAATCAATGCCAAGGTGTCCTCCACACTCCCCTTACCCTCATTATTCTGCGGCTTTGATCCCGGATCAATCCCGGGTGGCAATTGGATTGCCCCCTTAGGATTGGCGTATGAGAAATTCCCGTGCCTTCTATTAGGATTGTAAGGAGGATTTCCTTGATTCGGATATGGACTTCCTTGGTTTCTAAACGGTGGAGCAATATACGACCTTTGATTATTTTGATAAGAATTGTTGAATTGCGGATGACCCATATAGTTTACTTCCTCTTGAGTGGAAGTAGTAGGAGGAGGAAGACTCTCGACAATGCTAACTTGCATAGGAGTTGGAGCAAGGTTTTGATGTTGGCCTCCATAGACCAAATTACACACATTAGTCAATCTTTCCTCAAGAAGTGCAACTCGATCACCTGCTCCATTGCTAGACTCTCTTTGGAAAGCATCATTTGCAGCTATGTTCTCAATGATCTCATTCACTTGATGAACTGTCTTCGTCCAAACCGAGCCTCCGGCACAAGAATTCAAGTAATTCTTGTCTCCTTCACGCAATCCTATGGTGAATGTCAAGAGTATATCTTCATCCCTCAAACCATGTTGAGGACAAGCCAACAACAAGGTTTGGTACCTCTCACATGCACTAGATATGGTCTCTCCCGCTTTTTGTCAGAAATTCTTTATCTCTTCTCTCGCCTTAAGCATCTTTGGTGGAGGATAGAATTTCTTAAGAAATTGGGAACTCAACTCCTCGCAAGTGGTAGCTTTAGGATTCATAGCTCTAATCCATGCTTTAGCTCTCCCCATCAAAGTGAAATTGAAAAATCGGAACTTCTTCTCACTATCCGACATTCCTTTGTACTTGATCGTATCACATATCTCCATGAAGTTATTTAGGTGAGAATTTGGGTCTTCTCGATCACTAGATCCTTCAAATGGAGACTCCTTTAACAACTTCAAAAGATTCGTATTAAGCTCAAACTTTTCAGCATCAATCGGCGGTCTTTTTATTCCATCATATTGCTCATTAACTCTAGGCTCAAAATAATCTCGCAGCAATGGGTCATGGTTTTGAGGTGGGCTTATGATTTGTGGTCTTGGGTGTTGAGGTGGTGGCGGGTATGGATAGTATGGGTAATTATGTGGTGGTGGTGGGTAGTATGGTTGGTTAATTGGGTAATTGGGGTAGTTGTGATATTGTGGTGGATAGTAAGGTTGATTTGGTGGTGGATAAGGTGGGTATAGGTTGTGGTTGAAGTGGAACCTCTCTTTGAGCAAAATTCTCTTCTCCTTGATGTACTTGTCCTCTTAAGGGCTCTTCTTCTCTTATCTCATCTCGAGCTTCGTTCATATTATTATCCATGTTGATTTGATTCAAACGAGCTTTTCTTCTTCTTCTTCTTAGACTTCTCTCAAGATCCGATTCAAAAGGTAGAAGATCTCCCCCTTGACTTCTTGTGTGCATACACCTAGAAAGAATCAAGTATCAAAACTTCTCACACCAAAAATAGTAAAGACAAAAAAAATTCAAAAATAAGAACAATTATCAAGCAACCAAACAAACAAGCCGTCTCCCCGGCAACGACGCCAAAAACTTGTTTAGCCAAAAGGTGTCTACGTGCAAGTGTACGCGATCGTTATTGCAATGGCAAGCTTAACCAAGTTTATTTAATATCGAACCCAAAGGAGACGGGGATTTGTAAGGTAAGACTATTGTTCTTGATTCAAAAATCACAAAGCAAGTAAAGGGGATATGGTATCTATGTCTACAAGTGCGTTAAACAAGTAAACTACCTATCACCTTGATTCACAAAGTGAGCAAGTTGTGTGAGAAGTGTATTAGTGTACTATCCTATGTTTCATGTGGTGAAGTATCACTTACTCATGCATTGAGGTATTGTACAATCAATAGGCAAGCCACTCTAATATGCAAAGGTCTCCCTAAATACACATAAGAGCCTCTAATTATCTTTCCAATTCTCTAAGGTAATTCTCACTATCTTACAAATTTTAACAAACACTTAGTATCAATGACCTAATAACAAGAATGTTATAGGTAAATAGCCCAACTTTCGTATGAGACTAAGTCCTAATGGCCCATACAATCAATTATGCATATAAGCATTCATACATACCATCAAAATAGAGAATTGATCATACAACATCTCAAGCATTCATAAGATCAACATAAACACCACACTAATCCATAGGAATCATACACCAACACACAAAGGAATTAGCACATGGCTAATTTAATAAGCAAAATAGAAATTGGAGTAACTACATTCATCATTATGCAGAAATTATAAAGAGTATACAAGAATTTACCTATTACAAGTGGAATTGAAAAGATACAAGATTACCTCTATAAGCTAGAAAATGATCCGACAATAGAAATTGAAAATCAATCGGTAGAAATGTAGCTTAAGCTATGCTAAGAATGCTGGAGAAGACGGATCGCCGATCCGAACGGTAGATCAAAAGTTATCTAAGAAATCGGAATTGAAAATCTAAGAACACTCACTTGGAAACTACCTCTAACTTCTCCTAATCTAGTGAGAGAATATGAATCTAAGAAAATGATAAAAGTCCTTTAAAAAATCTGAGATGGAAGTATATATAATGCCCTTGGATCATTGACTAAGATGCCCTTCATTAAAACGCGCGAAAATACGAAAATACCCCTGAAAATCCGAGAAATTTGTACTGCTGTCGCCCAAGAACTGAGCAGCTGTAGACCTCTCGGGCGACAAATTAGTCGACAAAAGGCCCCCTTGTCGCACAAGAGCTGTGTATCTATCGACCAGGCTTGGTCGACAGCCAGCTCGACAATTGCATGCCTTTCCAGAGATGTTGGTCGACAAATGCCTGTCTTACGAAGAAGGAACCCGTGTGGCCCGAGGCCTTAGTCTCGGTCGATGTGTGACTTCCTTGTTTTTGTTATATCTTGAGCTCTAGAACTCCGATTGACTCGATTCTTCTTTCGTTGTGACCCTCTCTTCAAGCTATTCAACATAGGATAGCAATTTCTCCATTTTGCTCAACTCCAGAATTTGGACTTTTCTCGATCTTGCTCGTTTCTTTCTCATTTTGCTCGTTTTCACCTACAATCACAACTTCCTAGCCAAAAAGGGTTAAATACACAAAGTATCACATAATAGGATCAAATATGGACATAATATCATGAAAAGCATATAGAAATGAGTGCTAAAACATGCAATTATGACCCTAATTAGGGTGTGTTCGTTCTTCAAATATTTGAGATTTGCAATGACATTTAATGTGATTGTTGAGTTTAGAAAGATGTGTTGAGCTCACTTGGCCAAGAAGGGAATTTTCATGAGATTGACAATTCACTCTTCCATTTCTTAATCCCAACTCATGGTATGTTGATTAGGGTCATAATTACATCTTTTTGCATCCATTTTTATATGGTTTTGACGTGCTTATGTTCATATTTGACCCTAAAATGATATACTTTGTGCATTTAACCCTTTTTGGCTAGAAAGTTGTGATTATAGGTGGAAACGAGCAAAACGAGGAAGAAACGAGCAAGATCGAGAAAAGTCCGGATTTTTAGAGTCAATCCAATGGAAGTAATTTTTATTCCATGATGAAGAGCTTGAAGAGAGGGTCACAATGGAAGAAGAATCGAGTCAATCAGAGTCCTAGAACTCAAGATATGACGAAAATGAGGAGAGTCGAGCATGACCCGAGCTAAGGAGTGGGATCGGCAAGGAGCCTTCTCAGATCGGCAGCACATCAAAGGAGATCACTCGCCAGATCTCTGGAGCGGCAGCTAGGGGCTCGCGCGAGTTGTCGCACGATCGAGATTCCTCAGGTAGCACGCTCAGGTTTGGCAGTTGGTGAAAGCGCGCGGACTCGCTGTCGATCACACTCGGCAGAGCACATGTTGAAGCTCGACACCTCAAGGCTCGCGCGACCTCAGCTGCCAATCATGATCGGCAGCCATCAAGGTCACGTTCGGCAGTAGTTTAAAATCTCCAAAATTTTAGGGCTATTTTCGTATTTTTGCACGTTTTAATGAAGGGCATTTTGGGTAAAGGATCTAAGGTCTATATATATACTTCCATCTCAGATTTCCAAAGGGACTTTGTTCATTTTCTTAGATCACACACATCATCATATTCTCCCTCTAGATTTAGGAAGTTAGAGGTAGTTTCTAGTTGGGTGTTCTTAGATTTCTTGAGATGATTTTTCTTGTAACTTTTGATCTACCGCACGGATCGTTAATCCGTTTGTTGATGCGCGTTCCTCTCAACTATCATTGTAATAGGTAATATTTCTGAATTACTTTACAATTCCTACATAATGATGATTGTAGTTACTTCAATTTCTATTTTGTTTACCAAATTAGCCATGGGCTAATCCCTTTGTGTGTTGGTGTATAATTCCTATGGAGTAATATGTTGTTAATGTTGACCTTATGAATACTATGAGTTGTTGTATGATCAATTCTCTACATTGAAGGTTTGAATGAATGCTTTGTATGCATAATTGATTGTATGGGCCACTAGGAGTTAGTCTCATACGAGAGTTGGGCCATTTTCCTAAATCTTCTTGTATTAGGTCAATGCATGCTAAGTGTTTGATGAAATTTCTAGGATAGTGAGAATTATTCTAGTGAATAGGCATAACAATTAGAGGCTCTAATGTGTATCTAGGGAGACCTTTGCATGTTAGAGTGGCTTGCCAATTGATTGTACAATACCTCATTGCATGAGTAAGTGAAACTACACCATATGAAACATAAGATAGTACACTAGCACATATCTCTCACATTTGCTCACTTTGCAACCCATGGTGATAGGTAGTTTACTCTTTTGACGCATTAGTAGACATTAGATACCCGTCCCCTTTATTGCTTTGTTAGCTATCGAATTGAAACAATAATTTTCCTTACAAATTCCCATCTCCCTGTGTTCGATAAATATTAAACTTGGTCAATCTTACCACGATGATATAGCGATCACGTACACTTGCGTGTGGACACCATTTAGGCAAACATATGTCTTTACACTTATCTCTTCCTAATTATTTCTATTCCTAGGTTTAGTTTGCTTGATTTTACATTGCTATTTTGAGCTTATTGATTGATTTTTGTTGTATTGTGCTTTGATTTGAGCATAGCATGATCTTTACTTCACTTTTGCCAAAATTTTTAGACCCTTGGTCCAAAAAAGTTTAGGGGGTGAGTGTGTCCGTTTTGTAAATCTCATTGCAATGCTATGCTTTTGATGATAGTAGTAGCTTCTTGATGTCTTGTGATCATATGCTTATTTTGATATGTTGTTTTTGCTTGTTGATATGATTGCCTTATTGTTTCTAGTTATGATGCATGAGATAGTCCTATGATTGTGTGGATGATGTTCAGAGTTCATGTTAGATGTAGTGGTTTTATCATTGGATTCATGCTTTGTTTATGGTGTTGTTGATTTTATGATGCTTGAGATGTTGATGAGTTGAGCATGTTTGATATGATATGAGTCATGATCACCTTATCCCGTGAGGTTTTGAGCCTATGATGCCCGTTTCAACCTTGAACGGATGATATATTTTTTTATGTGAGTTCCACACTTATGCATGATACTCTAGAACTTGGCTTGAGTCTTGTTCAAGACTACACTAGATAATGAGTTTGCATAATATGATTTGAGGCATTTCTTTGATTTATAATTGAGCCACTTTGCCATATGAGCCTACCATTGACATAATGATCCATTGCTTACAATTTTGTGCCTTTAGACTTTCCTTTGGCCAACCACACTTTAAGCCATTTTCCTTCCTTTTTGGAACTCTTTTGTCCCTATGATTAGTAGAGTGAAAAGAAGGAAGGAAGATTGGTGATATGATGAAGAACTTGGTGGTCTAAGTTGAACGATATTCACGAAATGTTTGATGTATGGATTGAAAGGAATGTGCAAGTGCTAGAGAAAAGCATGTAAAAAAGGTTGACTTTTATTGAAAATATGGTCAAGTTGACTTTTGTTGTGAGTATGGTCAAAAAGTTTGCAAAGAAAGGGAAGAATGATCTTGAAAAGTGGATTAGAAAGAGCATGAAGATGATAATGCTTATTGCATGAAGATGTGATTGATTTTTTGTTGATTCCTTCTATGCTTTGCTAATCATATTTAGCCACTTTAACCATTTGTATCATTGCCTACCAAAGAGCCAACTCTACAACCTCATAAAGCCCTCAATGATGTGTGAACGATTTCTCACTTAAGTGGTGGAGAATTTGAGACTCAAGCCAAGATTATGGTAGTATATGTACTTTGTGTGATGAATGAGAGAACCTCATATACTTGAGAGTTGAGTTATGCACTTCCATGTGAGGATTTTGACTTAATAACTTGATTTTGTGCTCATTGATTTAATGTTGATGGTTGATTAGATGACACTACATTCTTAGACTTGCTTGATATTGAGTGATACTTCCATGGCATTTGACTTGTGCTTAATGCTTCATTGATACAATTATTCCCCTATCTTATTGTTTTGTTGCTCGAGGCCGTGCAACAATCTAGTTTGGGGGTGTGATTAGGGTCATAATTGCATCATTTGGCATGTATTTCTATATGTTTTGATGAGTTTATGTTCACATTTGACCCTAATATGTTATGAATTGTGCTATTGACCCTTTGTTGGCAAGAAAGTGTGCTTTATAGGTGAAAATGAGCAAAAACGAGGAATTCCCGACTATAGGAAAGGAAATGATTGAATCCGAGCTCATGGAGATGTTTCTTATACTGAATTGAAGACCTTAGGAAGCTTAGACGAGCCGTGGGATCGAATACGAAAAAATTAAAAATCGGACGTCTGCATTACACCATGACCGAGTGGTCCATGCAGGGTGATCGAGCCACGAGCCTTTTGTGTCCGAGCAAATTTTACCTGTTGGTCAAGAAGCCAGGCGCTCGACCATACCAAGCCAGGTGCTCGACCACACCAAAGGAGCCACGTAGGAGCGCGGCCAAGAGCATGTTCGAGCGGCGAGTCTGGTTTTGGTAATTTTGAGGGCAATTTCATCCTTTCACGCGTTTAATGAGGGATATAATGGTCGAAGCATGTGGGGTACTATAAATACCTGATGCATCAGATTTCCAAGGACATCACCATTCACTTTAATTCATTTCTTAGATTCTTCTTAGATTAGAGAAGTTAATGGAGGTTACCAATTGAGTTTACTAGATTTTGCTACTTTCAATCTTTGATTACTTTTGATACGTCCATTAGATTTTTGATCTGTCTGTGTTCTTATCTCGATTTAGACTACGTTTATACGGTTCAATTTCAAATTTTGCATTCCGGATGAAAAGTTACCAATTGGAGGTTTGAAGATAGTTTTTCAATTCCACTTCTATTGGTAAGTTTTCATTAATTTTTTTTGTAATATTGATTAGATATGATGTTTACATTGTTAATTGAAGTTTTTCATTTCCAATTAGCCATGGGCTAATTCTCTTATGCATTGGTGTGTGATTCCTATGGAGTAATATGGTGACTTTATTGATCTTGTGATTGTTATGAGATATTGGATAATTGATTCTCTTAATTGTTGATATGAATGAATGCTTGGAATGCTTAATTGATTGTTTAGGCCACTAGGGAAGTAGCAATACATGAGAATTGAGCTTTTCCCTTAATTTTTCTTAATTTAAGGCTATGCATGCTAGGTGTTTGATGAAATTCATAGGACAATGAGAGTTGCCCTTTGTTAATAGGCACCACAATTAGAGCTTTATAGTGTCATTAGGGAAACCTAAGCACCTTAATGAGGCATTGCCTAATTGATTATCCAATTGATCTTGCATGATTAAGTGATATTAACACCAAATGAAACATAGGATGAGTACACTAATGCATTTCTCCAACACTTGCTCACTTTTGCTAAAAAGGTGATAGGTAGTATTTACATTCTTGACAAGTTTAGTAGATACACACCCATTCCCTTTTATTGCTTTCTTTAGTTTTAATTCTTTAACAACATTCATACTTTGCAATCTCATGTTTCCCTGTGTTCGATATTAAACTTGGTTACCTTACTACTCCAACTACGACCACGTGCACTTGCGTGTGACACAATTTAGGCAAATAAGTTTTTGGAGACGTTGCCGGGGAAACGGTCTCTTTGTCAAGCTTGTGATGTTTGTTTACATTTCTTTTCTTGATTTTCTTTGTTTTTTTATTTTTAATCATTCTTGGTGAGTGTTGATACTTGCTTATTTTTGTAGGAGTGAACTCGATTGAGATGGGCGAATACAACCATTACTCGTTTTCTCTGTAACACCCCGCATAGGCAGCAGCTTTTTAGTCCTTTAATTATTTTTAGGCGTGAGTTTTGTGTGTGTTTAAGGTTTAGTCCTTTAAGTTGTTAAGCTTTAGTATTTCTTAATTAGTTGCTTAGTATTAGTTGTCCCAATTAGTATTAATTGGATCCTTAAGTAGTATTAAGTTTCAAATTTTATTAGAAGTTAGGGAGAATAATATTATTGTTGAGGTTATAGTATTAGTCCTCTAAGAATAGTATTTCCTTAGGTATTAATTCATTGAGGGCATGTTAGCAATTGAGGAATTAAATTTAGGGATTTGACCTTATGAGGATTTAACCAAGAATAGGATTAAATAATACTTGGGATAGTATTAGTATTATTTTCGAAAAATAGGAGTCTTAGACCTTAAGTAATTTTCGAAAATATTAAGAGTATAAGACTTTGATTTCTAGTATCTTTATTTATGGAAATAAGTCATATTCTTATGCAAGAGAATTATATGCTTGAAGGTTAAGTATCATAAGAATAAAGAGATGGTAAGGATTTGTTAAATAAGGAAATAAGTTACCAAGCATGGAAATAGAGATACACCAAGATTATGGTCCAATTTCTTGCCTTTTCCTTGCAATTTCGGCCAGCCCCTTTTTCAGCCCCAAACCCTACTTTTCCAACTCTATAAATATGTATTGATCATGTCTCAAAACCCTTAGACACCCAAGAAAAATCGGCAGCCACCTAGCACCAAACTTTGGCCATGTATTGAAGTTAGAGGACCAGTTTTCAGCAGCTTGTAGAAGTAGAAAGAGGGCAGATTTTCGAGAGTTCTTAGAGCAAGGAATTAGCAAGCCAACGTACAACACTTCTATATTTTCAAGACAAGGAAAGGTGGGGGTTTAAACGGTGAAAAGTGGTAACTCTAGTTCGATTTTTAAATACTATGTTTGATGTGTTTATGTGCTAAAAGAATGGATACTCTTATGAAGTATCAACCAATGGGTGCTCTTAAGTAGTGCCAAATTAATGGATATCCTTATGTGGTATCAAAGAATGGATGCTCTTATATAGTGTCAAAAGAGATACGCTTAAGTCGTATCAAAGATTTAGAATGATTGGTATGTTTTCACGTTTACATGTCCATTATATTTAGACTTCGAACTAAACTATCCCCACGGAGTGATTATTTTATAATTACTCACCCCTTCACCGAATTATATTTTCAGATTTTCAAGAGTAAGATGACGAGATCGGCGATGCGGAGAAAGGTGGATGTGATGCGAGTTAAAGATGTTAATGAATGAAGATTTTTATTAATTACCAAGTAGGCTTTTATTATATTAAGTTGCGAGAGTTTTATTCATGATTTTCGGCACTTTTATGTTTTCCACAAGATTTGATGTATGCATGTTTTATTTCATTGAGTGCATGGACACGTAGATGTTTGATTTAGGATTTATTATTGTTTGATGGATTATGAGATTTTATTATAAATTTTATGAGGTATTATTATTATTATGATTAAGTGTTAAATTGCATGAATTTAAGGAGTTAAGTTGATGGACTTATTTATAATGTTGGCAGCTGATGGTTCGAATTTAGAAGCATGCTTAAGTGTTTGAGTTATGTGTTTAATTGTTCTCAAGAAATTGTTATTGTCCTTAATTTGCATGATCGATAAGTTAAGTCTTATAACTCCAAAAATTATGAAATTTTACCAGAATATTTGCCATGATTTAAGATTGCATATTGACCAATTTTCGTGAGTTTTTGCTTAGTAGAAGTCGAGAAACTGATTTTAGTCCTATATGTGATTCTAGTCGTCAAAATTCTTGTTTTAAAAATACCGATTTTATGCCCAGCCTATTTTCGAAATTTTGGCAGTTTTAATAGCCATAAAATATTGAGTATTTTTGTCATAAAAATATGGAGGATAATCGTTTTAAAGTTTCATCTTGAATTTAGTCCTATAACTTTGTTTTTCGAGCTTTTCATGTGTTTTAAAAAGTGATTTTCGTGGAAAGTACTTATAGTATGTTTGATACGATTTATTTGAGTATTTAGATGTCTTAGGATGGTTGGTAAGATAATAGTATTTAAGAAAATGGAATTAGTATTAGTTAATGGACTATTTTTATACACATGCGGTTTTGATGAGTACACCCAAGCTGTTTTCGAAAGTTTTAGGTACCAACTGCTGTTCATGAATTATTTATGAGTTATTGCATGATTTAATTGATGACTTATGTGTTGAATGATATTAGAATAAGTTTAATTCACATGTGAATATTATTGAAAAATGCTATGAATATTTGGAATGATATATTATGAATTCTATGGATGTATTGGATGAGTTATTTATTTTGATTGTATGATTATTACTCTGATTTTAGTTCAAAAAGGATTTTCAAAGAAAAGAATTTTTATTTCAAGTATAAAGGGAGCACGTTCTAAAAGATATTTTTATTAAATTGTTTGTTTAAAATCAAGACTTCCGCTGATTTGAAATACTTAGAATTTTAGGGCGTGACATTCTCCACAAGACACACATCCTCCTAGCTCATATACATATCAATCTTACCCATATCAACCACCACCATCTCGACAAGGAGATCCTTATCCTCCTAATTCTTACTCATATCAAGATTCCCGCACTTATGAAGATACATGGTCCTACACCTCTTATGAAGAATCCTATTCTTACACTCCACCGCCTCCTATACCTTTTCATCAAGAAGAAACTCCTCCTAGCCACATGGAAGACACTCTATCCCTTATAGTTGAGAAACTAGATGATATGAGAAGGGAAAACAAAAGACGCTTTGAGGAGACCAATGAAAAGTTTGATAAAATTTTCAAATATCAAGGAGATCAAATTAAGAGCTTAGAGTTCCAATTGGAGCAATTGACCCAATAGGCCCATGAGATTTGTGAAGAAAAGTTGGAGGAGGAAGATGGGGCTAACTTAGTTGATGAAGTTGAGCAAGAAAGGGATGTGGAAAGCATGGGAGAAGAATGGAAAGTGGAAGATGAAGATGATGATCATCATAAGGAGATTAAAACTCTTTCTATTCAATATTTAATTTCTACTAGTCCTCTTCATGATTCCTTTGAGCACGATATTACTATTATTATTTATGATATTGCTTATAACATTTCTCAAGTTGAATTTGTTAGGGATCAAGAAGAAGAGAAGGTTGGACTAGAAGATCAAAGAGATGAGTGTGAAAAGGAAGAGGATAAAGAAGAAATTTATGAGAGTGAAGAGGATGACGAAGATGAGGATGAGAATGACGAGTACAATGATCTTTATGATCACTTTGATTTTGAAATGGATCATCTTGTTGATGATATTGATGGTAGTAATGGAGAAATCCTAAGTGAGATCAAAGAAGATGAAGATAATTATGAAGAGATCAAATTTACTCATGTTCAAGATACCTCCGATCTTAGTAGTTTTACTAATCCTTTTTACAATTACATTGATTATGATATTATTCCTTTTTATGATGACATAGAGTATGACACTTTTTGTGTATGCATTGGTAGGAATCAAGAAGAAGAGGAAAAGGAGGTGAAAGAACAAGATGTGGAGGAGAAAGGAAGAGATGATTCAAGAGAAGGAAATGAGGAAGAACAAGAAGAGGTGGATGAATGTCCATTATGGGACATGAGCATAAATGGAGAAGAACAACAAGATCGAGTGGAAAATGAGCTTCATAGAGAAATAAGCATTTCTAAACCCTTAGACTCTTCTACTTGTGCTTAGTAGAGATAACAAACCTACTGACCGCTCGGAAGCTAGTCAGTTGGACAGCTATCTCAGTAAGCTAGAGTGCGAGCGGAATGTTAGCCCTTATGTTCTACTCGTTTTAGTTTCTGAAAATGTTTTCTCTGACTTGCTTAGAAAATGGTGGTTAAAGCTGGTGTCACAAGGTTAACACTCAGGAGAATTGGTTCCTCTTAAATTTTCAAACTTATGCGGAAGGCTCAGTTTATAATGAATTACAATATGATCCTCAACAAGTATGTAAATCAGCACACAAGGGGCTTTTTAACGTGGTTCGGAGATAACCCACTCCTACGCCCACAGCCTGATTTAACAGGAAGTGACCCTCTTCCACTGAGGATCAGAACTTATTTTTAACGTGCGAAGGTGCACGAATAACTTCCTTTCTCTCTTAGGAACTTAGCCCCTGGGTGTTTATACAAGTCCCAGTCCTTCTAACCAACCTTCCTCACAACCTGAGGGGTTTGATATTCTGATTCCAACTAAGTGATAGCTCTAGCAACACAAAACAATGCTAAGGATAAGAGCTATCGATTCTAAGCAAATACAGAGTGAATCCTACTACAACACTAGGGAAATTTAATTGCAGAGTGTTGTTCAAAGTATGCTTTGAGTGCTTGGATTCTTGAGAATGCTTTCACTTGGAAATTTCCCGTAACCTTGTATGGGTGCAAGGTCCTCTGTATTTATAGGTAAATTTGAAATAGATCCGTTGGAGGAGATCCACCCAAATCTTCCTACTTTAGGGTTGTTGCAGACTAGTTGTACTTGTTGACCTTTTTCCAGTGCTTAATCTGGAAATCCTGAGCCCGCCTCCTGCAACTCTGAAACGCATTGAATGTCGCATTAAATGCTGCACAGACTCCGTACAAGCGTGTCGACTGTCGATTGGCTCTCTGTATGAATGGCTAGTTATTCGATGTGACTTTGTCCTTCCTCGTACATTTAAACTCTGAGTTACTTGTCTTTAACTCAGAATAAATGTTGTGTTTATTGGAGTCCACTGACATTCTCTTTGTCTCAGGTGTTAACATAAATGTCAATTACCCATAGCAAGTGTAACCTTTATGCTTAGGACTTACCTGTATCAGCAAGTGATACAAAGCCTAAGTCAGGTCTTATGAGTATCAAAAGATGATACTCAGCCGGAATAAGGTTACGTTGCCTTCACTGACTAAGTCCTGACCTGAGCATGCTTAGTTTACTCAGTAGGATCAATAGTCAATGGAATCTTCAGGTCTTCGTCCTTCAGCTTCAGTTAAGACAATCTTCAAGACTGACTCTGACTTCTTCAGGATGGAATGCACTTCTGACATCAGATAATTGGGTCGACATCAACACTCTTCAGTCTTCAACACGTTCCCTCTGAACTGTATCCCTAACTTGACTAATCTTGATCTAGACAATCTTGACTACTGTACTTAAGCAAATCATCAGGGGTTTTGGGATGTAATCAAAATACTCAGATTGTCCCAACATTATTGAATTTAAGTTAACTTCTCCCTTGGAGTCTTCATAATATGGCTGCATACCTTTTCCACCTTCTTCAATATCATAAACAGTGATTGCATTTATATTGGTTCCTTTTCTAGTGATTAGGGTCATAATTACATGTTATTGCATCCATTTCTATATGGTTTTGATGTGCTTATGTTCATATTTGACCCTAAAATGATATACTTTATGCATTTAACCCTTTTTTGCTAGAAAGTTGTGATTATAGGTGGAAACGAGCAAAATAAGGAAGAAATGAGCAAGATTGATAAAAGTCCGGATTTTTGGAGTCAAGCCAATGGAAGTAATTGTTATTTCATGATGAAGAGCTTGAAGAGAGGGTCACAACGAAAGAAGAATCGAGTCAATCGGAGTCCTAGAACTCAAAATATGATGAAAATGAGGAGAGTTGAGCATGACCCGAGCTAAGAAGTGGGATCGGCAGGAACCCCCTCTTCAATCGGCAGCACATCAACAGCGATCGTGTGCCAAATCCCTGGAGCGGCAGCCGAAGGCTCGTGCGAGCTGTCGCGCGAGCACAATCGGCAGGGTTGATTAGGGTCATAATTGCATGTTTTTGCATCCATTTCTACATGGTTTTGATTTCTTTATGTTCATATTTGACCCTAAAATGCTATACTTTGTGCATTTAACCCTTTTTGGCTAGAAAGTTGTGTTTTGTAGTGAAAACGATCAAAAATCGGCAAGAGACGAGCACGTTCGTAAAAGTCCAGAAATTGTGAGTTGATCCAATGGAGGCAAATGATATACCATGTCGAAGTGTTCGAGAAGAGAGGGTCACAACGGAAAAGGAATCGAGTCAATCGGAGCTCTAGAACTCAAGATATAAAGAAAACGAGGAAGTCGAGGATCGATCGGACAAGTCGAGGTCGAGCGCAGCCAGGCCAGACTCGTGTGACCATGAGCCTGCACTCGTGCGACACATCTCTGATTCGGGCGAGGTTGAGTCACACGAGTGATCACACGAGCTGGACTCGTGCGGCGACTGTGGTGCACTCGTGTGATGCCCCGGACTTTACATTTTCGAAGGATTGTTTCGTCTTTTCGCACGTTTAATGAAGGGCATTTTTTACCAAGCATTGTGGGCACTATAAATACTTCAACGATCAGATTTCCAAGGGAGGATCATCATTATTCCAAGTTCTTAGATTAGTTTAGAGAGAGAATTAGGTAGTTACTTAGTGGGTTCTTAGTTAGATTCAATCTTCTTTCTTCCATAACTTTTGATCCGTCCATCGGATTTTAGATCTGTTTGTTCCTACATACTCGTAGTGATTAGAGCTTTATTCCTGCGGTTCAATTTTGTATTTTGAGCTTTGGATCAAGACTTAGCAAATTGGAGGTTTGTAGCTTGTATTTCAATTCATCCACTTATGGTAAGTTTTCCTTTAATTCTCTTGTTATAGTTACTATTCATGATGTTTACATTGTTAATTGTTGATTTTCATTTCCAATTATCCATGGGCTAATATCCTTGTTGCATGGTTGTATGAATACTATGGTGAATTTAGTCTCTTGTTAATCCTATGCATGAATTTGTTATCTTGTTGGATTAGTTCTCTTATTAATGACTTGTATGAATGTTTGGGATGTTAAATTGGATTGTATGGCTTATATGTTTTAGCAATGAAATGAGAATTGAGCTATAAGAACTTTATGCATGCCAAGTGTTTGATATATTGCTTGTATGACCAATGAGAATTGCATATTAGCCTAGACCTCTTAATTGGAGTATTGGAAGTTGTTGAGAGATCTAGACATCCAATAGAGCCCTTACCTTGTGTTGTAGAGAGATCTCGACACTAGTTGGCTTGACTAAGACACCAAGAGACCCTTTGCATGCTAGGATGGATAGGATTCTAGAGGAACCATAGTAGGATTACTTCCATGTACACTTCACACTTGCTCACTTCTTTGAGGTGATAGTTAGGATTTACTATTCTTGCGTGATTAGTAAATAGAATCCATGATTGTTTTCTTGCTTTCCTAGCTATCCATCTTTGTGAACATTTAATACTAGCTTGATATCGCATCGTTTCCCTGTGTTCGATATTTAACTTGGTTAACTAGCCGCGACAACAACGACCACGTTCACTTGCGTGGAAATCATACATGATTTTGGCAAACAAGGGTCCACGTTATGGTTCGGCAGCTTGCAAAAGCGTGCGATTCCACTGCCGATCACGTTCGGCAGTAGTTCAGGATTTCTGAATTTTCAGGGCTATTTTTGTATTTTCGCGCGTTTAATGAAGGGCACTTTGGACTAAACGTTGTGGGCACTATAAATACTCCAAGGATCAGATTCTCAAGGCATCCAAGTCATAATCTAGTTTAGAATTAAGTCATAATTGAAGTTCTTAGAATAGATTAGAGAGAGAAAGGTAGTTACTAGTTGGGTTCTTAAGATTTCTTCCTACGATTTTATTGATAACTTTTGATCTACCGCTTGGATTCTTAATATTATTTAAAAAAATATGATAAAAAAAATCTACAATACTCGCCCTAGCTCCCCAATTTTGGCGTGAATCAAAGAGAAGTTGCGTGAATTGTGAATTTTGGAGCATTCAGCAACCAGAAACCACGGCGAAGTAGCTTATTAGGTCAACGGACTCCTCACTTGAGTGAGTGACCCGGGTTCGATTCCCTTTGGGAACGAATTGGAGATGGGAGAAATAAGGTTGGCTAGGAGTTTATTCTTGGAGTGTTTGGGTACTTGGTGTAATGTCTAACTACTAACAACTAACATTTACTGTTGGTCCCGAAACGAGTTAAATCAGTGTATAGGGGGGGGAATACACTGATGTCAGATTTTTCTGAAAGACTCAGAAAAATGCTCTAACGCACTCAGTCAGAATTCTCTGAAGTACTCAGTATGCTGAATGTCCGCAGGGGCAGCAGGGACGGTTCAGTACTGAGTCAGATAAGCTGAGTGTGAGTAAAGTGCTCGGAGGCTCAGTAGAGATAACAAACCTACTGACTGCTCGGAAGCGAGTCAGTTTGACTACTATCTCAGTGAGTCAGAGTACGTGCGGAAAGTGAGCCCTTAGATTCTACTCGTTTTAGTTTCTGAAAACGCTTTCTCTGAGTTGCTTAGTAAATTGGTGGTTAAGGCTGAGTGCACAGTATTCAGATTCAGGATAATTGATTCAGTCCTGAAGTTAAAACCAATGCAGTATGTTCAGTTTAATATGATGACATTTATGATCCTGAACAAAACAGTAAATCAGCACACAGGGGACTTTTTAACGTGGTTCGGA
>JAPKLY010000416.1:384844-409051 GCA_026898435.1 Prunella vulgaris
TTTTATATCTAATCTAGTAATTCAAAACTAAAATAGATAATATGTTGTAAAACTTTTATTTTTAGTAGTAATTTAAAACTAAAAATTAAGGAAATAACATAATAGTATTACTCTTTTGTGAGGATGGTACTAGGAAAGAACCTAATAGTATGTAATACTGAGTAGTTCCTAATACCATCCTAACAAAATAGTTATACTATTAGGATCCCAACATCAATACTTGTAAATAGAATTACTAAATCATTAATCAAATTGATAATCACACGCCAAATCACTATATTTATCATAACATGGAGTTTTGGTAAACATGTGGATGTGTGAGTACTACAAGTGGATATGACTACTATATGTATCACAAGTACAATTTCAACTAACAGGTAACACAACGAGTAATCTTTTCGTACAACAAGTATATATTTCTTTGAACTAATTTTGTTTTTTATATCTAATCTAGTAATTTAAAACTAAAATAGATAATATGTTGCAAAACTTTTATTTTTAGTAGTAATTCAAAACTAAAAATTAAGGAAATAACCTAATATTATTACTCTTTTTTGAAGATGATACTAGGAAAAAACCTAATAGTATGTAATACTAGACTAAGTAGTTCTTAATACCATCCTCACAAAAGAGTTATACTATTAGGATCCCAACATCAATACTTATAAATAGAATCACTAAATCATTAATCAAATTGATAATCACACACCAAATCACCAAATTTATCATAACATGGAGTTTTGGTAAACATGTGGATGTGTGAGTACTACAAGTGGATATGACTACTATAAGTATCACAAATACAATTTCAACTAACAGATAACACAACGAGTAATCTTTTCGTACAATAAGTATATATCTTTGAACTAATTTTATTTTTTATACCTAATTTAGTAATTTAAAACTAAAATAGATAATATCTTGCAAAACTTTTATTTTTAGTAGTAATTAAAAATTAAAAATTAAGGAAATAACCTAATATTATTACTCTTTTGTGAGGATAGTACTAGGAAATAACCTAATAGTATGTAATACTAGACTGAGTAGTTTCTAATACCATCCTCACAAAAGAGTGATACTATTAGGATCTCAACATCAATACTTGTAAATAGAATCAGTATATCATTAATCAAATTGATAATCACAAACAAAATAACTAAATTTGTCATAACATGGAGTTTTGGTAAACATGAGGATGTGTGAGTACTACAAGTTGATATGACTACTATAAGTATTACAAGTACAATTTAAACTAGCAGGTAACACAACGAGTAATCTTTTCGTACAACAAGTGTATATTTTTGAACTAATTTTGTTTTTTATATCTAATCTAGTAATTCAAAACTAAAATAGATAATAGTTTGCAAAACTTTTATTTTTAGTAGTAATTTAAAACTAAAAATTAAGGAAATAACCTAATAGTATTACTCTTTTGTGAGGATGGTACTAGGAAATATCCTAATAGTATGTAATACTAGACTGAGTAGTTCCTAATACCATCCTCACAAAAGAGTGATACTATTAGGATCCCAACATCAATACTTGTAAATAGAATCACTAAATCATTAGTCAAATTGATAATCACACCAAATTGAATCTTGCCTATAAATATGGAGAACCTTGCACCCATTCAAGGTTAACGGGAAATTTCCAAGAGAACTCTCAAGAATCCAAGAACACAAAGCATATCATAAACAACACTCTGCAATTAAATTTCCCTAGTGTTGTAGTAGGATTCACTCTGTATTTGCTTAGATCGATAGCTCTATTATTTAGCACTGATTTGTATTGCTAGAGCTATCTTAGTTGGAAACCAGAATACCAAACCTCTCAGAGTGTGAGATAGGTTGGTTAGAAGGACTGGGACTTGTAAAACGCCCAGGGGTCAGTTCCTAAGAGAGGAAGTTGGCTACTCGTGTCCCTTGGCACGTAAAACCCAAGTACCTATCCTCAGGGTTTTGAGGATAGCTTCCTGTTAAATCAGGTCGTGGACGTAGGAGTTGGTTATCTCCGAACCACGTTAAAAAGTCCCCTGTGTGCTGATTTACTGTTTTGTCAGGATCATAACTGTCATCATAATAAACTGAACATTCTGCATCGTTTTTCTATTCATGACTAAATCCATCATCCTGAATCTTAATACTGTGCACTCAGCCTTAACCCCTAGTTTACTAAGCAAACTCAGAGAAAATGTTTTCAGAAACTAAAACGAGTAAAATCTAAGGGCTCACTTTCCGCACTCACTCTGGCTCACTGAGATAGTGGTCCAACTGACTTGCTTTCGAGCTGTCAGTAGGTTTGTTATATCTACTGAGCTTCCTAGCACTTTACTCACACTCAGCTTATCTGACTCATTACTGAACTGTCCCTGCTGCCCCTGTGGACCTTCAGCATACTGAGTACTTCAGGAAATCCTGACTGAGAGTATTAGAGCATTTTTCTGAGTCTTTCAGAAAAATCTAACATCGGTGTATTCCCCCCCATACACTGATTATACTCGTTTCGGGACCAACACTCCCCTCTCCCCTATGGTTCTTCCCACACTTGGTACATGGTGTGATCGTCACTTGATCTCCTTGCCTAGGCTTAAAGCCTTGAGTTGCTCCTTGTACTCCACGGTTAGGAAATTTCCTTGCCCCGCCGGCTTGATCCCATTTCCTCTTGTGCTCACGTGACCTCCGGTCCGCTTCTTCTGTCAAGCAAGCTCCCATTTGTTCGGCTCTCTCGAATGCTTCGGAATAAGTGAGGTTTCCCAAAGCTAACAAGACATGTTGAATGTCGGCCCTTAGTCCTTTGATGAAACGGAGAACACGCTTACGCTCGGTGTTAACAAGATGGTGAGCGAAACGTGCTAGTTGGCTAAATTTCAACTCATACTCCGCAACCGTCATGCCTCCTTGTCGTAGGTTGAGAAATTCGCTTTCCCTCCTATCCTTGTAGGATTGCGGGTAGAACCTTTCCATTAATATCTCCTTGAAACGCTCCCATGTCAAAGCTTGCCTCTCCTCAACCGGGCGGATCCTCCAATAACTTGCCCACCAATGGTCGGCATCTTGAACCAATTGGAATGCTACGCAAGCAATCCTTTGTGCATCGGTGCACTCTATTAACTCGAAAACTCTTTCCATTGAACGGAATCATTCTTCAACGGCATCCGGTCCGTCACGTCCATTGAAAGTAGCCGGTTTGTACCTCATAAATTGTTCTACCACTTGCGCGGTATTGTTGGCTACGGGTGCATAAAGAGGTTCACGTCTTGGAGGCATCTAAACGCTCAAGCCCACAAGACACACGTAATTGATCAAACAATTCTTAAAAAAAATAGTCCTATAACTTATTCTTACTCAACATTTCCAAGCGTATAATACTAAACATTCATACTTATCAAAAATCCTAGGCATGTCTTCTTAGGCCATCGTACGTACACAACGAAAATAATATTTGCATAATACATTTTCTTGAAAAACATATTTTCTTTAAAAACTTTCTTTCATAACTTTCATAAATATCTTCCATGACCTTGTCATGTCTCATAAATCATAAATCATTCCTTTGAAATCTTAAACTTGAATCTTTGAAAATCTTTACATACCTTGGGACTCGGAGATGGCTACGGTGGCGGTGATGGATGCAGATTAATCTTTGAAATATTTCATAAAATATCACTCAAAAAAAAATTTATTTTAAATTTTACGAGTCTACAAGAACGTAAACTTGGCTCTGATACCATACTGTCACACCCCAATTTTTATAAACAGCGGAAGTCTTTAATAATTTTTGAAAATAATCTCTTTGGGCGCGATCCAACAAATCTTGAAATGAATTTTCTCTTTTCTTTAAAACTCTTTGAATTATTTCACAATTCTTTCACATAAATCACCAAATAGAAATTTTAACATAATTACATGCCTTAAATAATTATTCTCATTTAAACATGCTAAAATACCACAAATAATTAAATCTACATGCAACCTAATTTATTCCAATAATACATATCATATAATATCATTTTAAACTTATAAAGTTGCATAAAAATTCATGTACAGCTGTAGAACATCTATTTTTCGAAAAACAGTCCACTAGTTTCTTGAAAAAATCTCATTCTTTTGTAAAACCTCATTTTGCCATACAATTAATCACGTCTAAAATACTTATTAAATCATATAATACTGATAAAAATATTTTATAAATGAAGATTTCTTAATTTTTACATAAAAGTCGAATACTAGGTAATTAAAGGACCAATTTTAAACCATCGGCTTCCCAAATGATAAAATCATGAAATTTGGTTTATATGTATAATTTTTCATGGCAAACTTACTGTAAAATTTTTGGAATTTATGGAGTTGTAAAACATTAATTCTAGTCATGCAAAATTTAGGACTCTAATTAATATATAGGACCATAAATCATATCTTTTCACACGCAACTTAATACCTAACACATAAACAGATAAAGCACAAAATATTTCTGTCCTAAATCATAAATATACTAATTAATTAAATTCCTAACAAATTAAAACTCTAAAACATGATTAATACTTAGAATAATTCATAATCTATCACATAGAATAAAATCATAACAATTATCAAATCTTTTCAAAAGTCTAATTTTATTAAAAAGTGTCTAAGCACCAGAATAGTCATAAACTCATAATTTAAATTAAATCCATCATACGAATCAGAATAAGGTACCGTAATTAACTAAGTTTCATAACAAATTAAATAACAAAATTGCGTATGAATTCATCCTTTCATATCTCTTTTATTTCTCACATCCACACACCTCCACCATGTCCACCTCGTCCCTTACTCGACAAAATCTGAAAAATAGTTTGGTGAAAGGGGTGAGTAATCATAAAAATCACTCCGTGGGGAACGTTAGTTCGAAGTCTAAATATAAAGGACATGCATACATGAAAATATACCAACTTTTACATTCTTTGATACGACTTAAGCGCATCTCTTTTGACACTACGTAAGAGCGTCCATTATTTGATACCACATAAGGATATCCATTAATTTGGCACTACTTAAGAGCACCCATTTGTTGATACTACATAAGAGTATCCATTCTTTTAGCACATAAACACATCAAACTAAATATTTAAAAATCGAACCATTTTACCACTTTTTCACTATGAATCCCCACCTTGATTTCTCTGAAAGAAAGACGGTTTGTGTGTGTACGTTTGGCCTCCTAATTCTTGAATCGATCCTCCAACTTCCTCTTCCTCAAGTGAAACTCGAAATCTCACAAACTAAAATCTTAAAACTTTCGGTGTCTCTCTCTCTTTCTCTCTCAAATTCTCGAAATTTACTAAGGTGTAAATGTAAACTTGATGCCAAGAAAGGTCTTATATTTATAGGGTGGAAAGATATTGGGCTTAATATAATATCTTGATGAATATATGAAGATTTAATGAATATTATACATGGAAAATAGCTGTTGGACGAAAATAATAGGGAAGGAAAGAAATATTTGATTCATGATCAAATCTTGAAGATATCTTGGAAAATAAAATATATCTCACTTGCAATAGGGGAAATTTCGAAAATTGTAGGACTTAAACTATGAAATCTTAGTTTGAATAATATCTTGGGAATAATAACTGAAGGTGGCCGAATTCTTTTTGTGGAAGTAAGATAAACAAATCTTGGGTTAAGATCTTAGAAATAATATCTTGGTGGAAATAAATTAATGTGATCGAATTTCCATGAATAAAAGGAATAATGAACATATAGGATGAAATCTTGGGAAATCTTAGTCATATCTTGGCAAATCTTTCTAATATCTCCAATATAATAATTTAATAACCTTAAGACTTCAATTAAATAAATTCCTATGGCTGAATTTTTGAATTTAAGCCCATAAATATCACCAAATCTCTCTTAATCAAATATTAGGACTCTAACTAACTCTAAACCTCGATTCTTCCAATTTTACCCTCATTCTTGTAACAAACTTTGAATTTCCTCTCTCCTAAAATCCGTCTCTTAATAATTCGAATTCCTTAAGTAGAACATTAAAATCTAATCCCAATTAAACCCCAATTCTAATAAATTCTAATCTTAAAGGATTAAAACTCTAAATATTATTAAAGCCTAATAATTCAAACTTAAGTATTACTTCTAAATCTAAAAAGTATTGCAACTTATATTCTAAAGGTCTTTTAATACTAAGTGGATTAAGAACTAATACTATACAAGGGATATAATACTAAAGCATAAAACTTAAGGGACTAAACTAAAAAAAAAATTAAAGCACGTAAAAAAGAAAGTTAGGGGACGAAAATAGCAGCTGGAACTCGGGTGTTACAAGTTCAGGGGACCGGCGTCCTGGGCCATTTGAATCTGAGGAATCCTCAGCAAGCAATGCTCTCCGGTCTGATGCCCTGAGCTCTCTCTTGGCTCTCCGATCCTCTCGTTCGCGAGCACTGAGCTCCGGACAATCATACTGATAATGTCCAGTTTTCTTGCAATGGTAACACTGATCTACATCAGAAGCAAACTTTTTGTCAGTGTACCTCTTATCTGATGACTCCCTCCTGTTCCCTGATGATCGTTCAGGTTTGGAGCTGGATCTTCTGGGCTCATCATCTCTCCTCTTCTCATCTCTTCTTCGCTCAGGCTCATTGCGATCCCTCTTGGAATCTGAACTCCTCCTTACTTCTCTTCGGGGACTCGATCTCCTGGGGCAGGAGTACCTGTGATCACGGCTGTCAGTATAAAATTTCTTATACCTTCCGAATTGAGAGTTCAGTTTCTCGAAACGCCGCGCCATCAGACTGTACTCCAAGGCTAGCTCATCCTTGTTCATGTCCTTCAGAGACTTAGAGTCAGATCCAGCCTCAGGCTCAGGAGTAGCTTTAACTCTGACAACACCCTTCTTCTTCCTCTTATCGAGGTCGAATTCTAGAGCCTTTAACTCTGAGAATAGGTGAGAGTGAGTAATGTTGGTAAGATTCTGAGTGTTCTTCAGTAAGATCACTCCTGTGTCCCATCTTTCAGGGAGACAGTTCAGGATTTTAGAAGACACCTCCCTCTTGGGAAACTCTTTCCCAAGGGTTGCTAGCTCGTTCATCATCTTAATGAACCGAGCTTCCATCTGATCGATGGATTCTCCTTCTAACATCCGGAAGGCTTCGAACTTCCTAATTGCAAGATCTCTCTTGTTCTCTTTGATCTTTTCTGATCCCTCACTTATCTCCCTCAGAGCATCCCAGATCTCTTTTGCAGTCCTCAGATGCATGAGCCTGACCGAATTCTCGTAAGAAACGGTGTGGAGTATAATGTTTTTGGCAACATTATCCAGTCCGATTTGCTTAATTTGATAAGAATTAAGCTCGGACCTCTCCACTTCTTCATCTCCGGCGGCTGAAACAGGAACATTGCCAGCAACAGGCCAGGTCGTCTGAAGATTCCTCATAAACTTGATCGGACCCTGCTCAATCACCAGTGGCATCTGATCATGGATGGAATAGAGATGTGCGAGTACCCTGAATTTCCAATAGTCATAATTGTCAATAGAGAATTCAGGAAGATTGCCTTCTAGGCATTTAGAACCGGATGCCATGATATGCAGTTTTCAGAAACAAGATCTATTTAGTAGACCACCAAAAGTTTCTCCTCAGAAACTGTTGGTAAACAAAGTCAGTGGTCTTTTGAACCACTGCTCTGATACCACTTGTTGGTCCCGAAACGAGTACAATCAGTGTATGGGGGGAATACACTGATGTCAGATTCTTCTGAAAGACTCAGAAAAATGCTCTTACACTCTCAGTTAGGATTTCCTGAATTACTCAGTATGCTGAAGGTCCACAGGGACAGCATGGACAGTTCAGTAACGAGTCAGATAAGCTGAGTGTGAGTAATGTGCTCGGAAGCTCAGTAGAGATAACAAACCTACTGACTGCTTGGAAGCGAGTCAGTTGGACTACTATCTCAGTGAGCTAGAGTACGTGCGGAAAGTGAGCCCTTAGATTCTACTCGTTTTAGTTTCTGAAAGCATTTTCTCTGAATTGCTTAGTAAACTGGTGGTTAGGGCTGAGTGCACCGTATTAAGATTCAGGATGATTGATTCAGTCCTGAGGATAAAACAATGCAGAATGTTCAGTTTATTATGATGACAGTTATGATCCTGAACAAGTATGTAAATCAGCACACAAGGGACTTTTTAACGTGGTTCGGAGATAACCAACTCCTACGTCCACGGCCTGATTTAACAGGAAGCTATCCTCAAAACCCTGAGGATAGGTGCTTAGTTTTAAGTGCCAAGGGACACGAGTAGCCAACTTCCTCTCTTAGGAACTGACCCCTGGGCGTTTTACAAGTCCCAGTCCTTCTAACCAACCAATCTCACACCCTGAGTGGTTTGGTATCCTGGTTTCCAACTGAGATAGCTCTAGCAATACAAAACAATGCTAAATATTAGAGCTATCGATCTAAGCAAATACAGAGTGAATCCTACTACAACACTAGGGAAATTTAATTGCAGAGTGTTGCTTATAGTATGCTTTGAGAGCTTGGATTCTTGAGAGTTTTCTCTTGGAAATTTCCCGTTAGTCTTGACTGGGTGCAAGACTCTCCATATTTATAGGCAAGATTCAAAATAGATCCGTTGGAGGAGATCAAATCAAATCTTTCCTTTTTAGGGTAGTTGTAGGCTAGAAATACTGTTTGACCTAACCGCCATGCTTATTCTGGCAAGTTTGTCCCACTTCCTGCAACTTCTGAGACGCATTAAATACCGCATTAAATGCTACGCAGACTCCGTACATTCGTGTCGAAAGATCATTGGCTCTCCGCTCTAACGGCTAGTTGACTTTCAGACATTTGTCCTTCTTCGTACATTCAATATTCTGAGCCTCTTGTTAATAACTCAGTCTGAATGTTTGTCTCATTGGAGTCTTACTGACATTCTCTTTGTCTCTTGTTCCATAGCATAAATAACCTTTTTGCTTTGGACTTACAAGGTTCAGGTGATCTGAACTAATGCCAGAGTCAGGTCTTATGTGTATTCAGCACAGCCTGATAGATTATTCAGCCCAGTATGTGTAACCTTTTTGCTTTGGACTTACATGGTTCATATAAACGGAACCAAGGCCTAAGTTAGGTCTTAAGTGTATTCAGCACAGCCTGATAGATTACATTTACTCTTCACTGACTAAGTTCTGTCCTGAGTATGCTTAGTGTACTCAGTAGAAACATCAGCCAATGGTACTTCAGGACGGATCATCAGGCTTCGATCTTCAGCTTCAGACCCAGGCAATCTTCAGCAAGACTGACTGACTCCTTCAGGATGGATTATACTTCAGACTCCAGTAAATTGGGTCGACTCTAATATTCTTCAGTCTTCAGCAAGTTCCTCCTGTACTGAATTTCTAACCTAACTATCCTGAACTATTTTATCCTGAACAGCTGTACTTAGGCATATTCATCAGGGGTTTTGGGATCTAATCAAAATACTCAAATTGTCCCAACATCACGGCCTTCGATCTTTAACCAGTTCCCATAGATATAGTACTTCTCCACAAACTCTTTCTTTATCGGAACCCAGATCTGATTCAGATGAGGTGGAATGAAGGTGTCTACATACTCACACTGAAACGGTCCTGCCGGCTCTCCAGGGACTAACTTCTTCTTCTGACCAGCATGCTTCTTCTTCACTGCACTGGCTTCAGGTTTCTTCTTCTCAGTTTTCTCTTTATCCTTCATGGCGTCAAGCTGACCCTAAAGTTTCTCAATTTTCGTATCCTGAGCCCTGACCTTCAGTGCAGTTTCCAAGGTAATCTGCTTCTGCTTCTTCTTCGTTACTACCAAGGGGTCATTAGGGTAGAGTTGTTCACTGCACTCATCCAGCAGTTCTTCAACATCTTCAGGAGTTGCCTCTTTCCTCTATTTCTGAACCTGAGTGGGAGCTTCAGGATCAGTGGCCTTCCTCTTCTTCAAAGTGTCGAACTTAGGATTTTTCTTTCCTTCCCCCTTTTCTGGCAGCATCAGGGGAGTCCTCCTCCTTATCCACTTTCTTCTTGATGTCATCCAGAAGAATCCCCTGAGAAGCAGCCTGGTCAGCAACCACTTTCAGGCTGGAAGATAGCGCATCAGACTTTAGTACACTTTCAGTGAGGTGATTTTCAAAACTGGACTTCATGGCAGCCAGTTCCTTCTTCTGAGTCAGACATTCAATCTGCAGATTGTTGAAGGACTTGTGCCACACTTCGTCAGTCCCCTTCAGATTCTCACTGATCTTCCTTAGCAGTGATGCATCTTCCGCCTGAGCTTCCTCCCTGGCCAAACCTCTGACCGTGGCCTCCTGCCCCTTTAGTGCTTCAGCAATCAGTTCCCTGATCCTCCCATCCAGGTTGCTGAGAGCTGAATCTATCGTGCTTTGAAATTGGCCAGAGATTGTAGAAAGTTCAGTACATCTCTGAGTGTCGATGCTCAGGAAGCGTTCAGAGTCTTTCTTCCTTGCATCTAGAAATCTCTTCGCCAGCAAGTTATGTTTCTCCCGCTGACGGTAGAGTTTGCTGATGATATACTGACTCATCTGCGAGAAACCTACTGAAATAGTTTTGTTCTTCTTCTTCTTCCCCTTCCTCCTGGGCTTCTGAAAAACCATGACTGGGGTCTCTCCTGGAGCCTCAGCAGTCCCGACCTCGGGGAGTGCTTCATCGACCAGTGCCACCTATCCTTCGTCTACACCTTCCCCAACAACTGGAACAACAGCCAGTTCCATTGAGGGGTTGGGATGGGGATTGTTGGCTCGAACCACCCTGATGAACTCTTCCTTAGTTATAACTTGGGCAAAGGTTCAAAGACCAAACCTGTCGAGGATCACTTGCTCCTGATCCCTGAGGTACTCAACTCCCTTAGCCTCAATTATGGCAGCAACTTCAGTGATCGATGCCCTCCGCATCATGACCAAGACTCTGAGCTTTACCACCTCGTCAGCATAGGAAGGTTCCAACCCTGGAATATACTGACTGAAAAATCATTTTGCTTGATAGTTAGCATCCATTTCAAATGGTGTCAGAGTTGGTAGTGGAGCAACTTCTTCCTGATCTCCAGCCTGATGCTCCGGTTCAGACTCAGCATCAGTTGAGATGGTCCACTTCCTGCCTTGATTGTTTTCGACGTCCTCATCCTGAGCCTCTGTCTCCACAACCTCCTGAAGCTCCTCATCACCAGCATCTCAGCTTCTCTGACCCTCCGGGTCAACCTCATCATTCACTTCTTCCTCCTCTTCTTCTCATCTCCTTGTTCCTCCAACACCTCTCCTTCAGCTTCTCCTTCTGGCTCAGCCTGAGCCTCCACCCTGAGGTCCTGCACCACCTGCATCACAGGATCCTCCTGAACAGGCTCTTGGGTAGCCTGCTCCCCCTCAACTTCAGCATCCTCCGCGTGAGGCATGCTAGAGTCTTCCTGAGCCACATCCGGCTCAGTAGGGATCTCAGCAACCGGAGTCACTGATGGTGATGGTGCTGACTTCTTGGACTTAGCAGTTGTAGTTGTTTTCGGTTCAGGGGTGTCTGATTCAGTCTCAGAATCATGCAATGTTATCTTCCATTCAGACACAGGTAGTCCCTTCACCGTTACCCGCTTTGGCCCAGACTTGGCCGGCTCTTCCTGAGCAGTAGAACTGGCTGCCTTGCCCTTCCCCTTTCATTTTGAGATCCTCTTGATCTCAGTGGCATTCATCCTCTTGATGGTGTCAGCAGCATTCTGGTATAGAATATGCTGATCCTTGAATCCACGAGCCCTTCTCTGTCAACATTCCCAAACCTGAGATGCTGAAGCATCACTGACAGCTTAGAACCGAAGTGGGGGTTCTTTGTCAGGATGATCTGATCTCCATCCTTCACTACCTTCTTGGCTTCAACTACTAGCTTCTGGAGGAAGTATTCCTCCCAATCCACCTGATCATTCTCAACTACTGCTGCCATGACTCTGATTTTGGGCAGAGACACCTGCTCCAAACCGCCCACAAACCCCATTATACTCTGACATACAACTTCAAACATCAGTTTGTATTCAGGTTTGAACAGCTTCTTGTTCATCTTTCCAAATAGTTCTTGGGGCACAATCAGGTATGTGTCAGCACAGCCCTGCTCCTTTCCAAACTTGTGCATCGCAACATCGGACAACTCCTCATCATCAGTGGAGTGAGGAAGGTTATATGTTTTCCTGATCAAATCCCTAACGTTCACCTTCTCAAAGAAGTGCTGAACGATCTTCTTTCCCTCCTTCTCCACAGTCCTCCTGAGCAGAATCACTGATTCCCACTCACCTGCATCATTCTCCTTTATGTTGGCATAGAATGCCACGATTTGATGAGCACAAGTCTTTACAGGTTTCTTGGACACGAAATCCAGCAGTCCAGCAGTGTTGATGGCCCCATAGACCTGATCTAACTCCTTGATAGTTGATCGATGAGTGAAATCAATCAACCATTCAAAGGTCACCTTCGATTCAACATCCGAAATGGCTAAATGGAATTTCCTTGCTTCTGAGGCCGTCATGAAAGGCTTAGTGGTGGTGGTGGAAGTCATTGATGCAGAGAGATAGAGAGAAATATTTGCAGAAATATTGGGTTAGGAAAATATGAGTGCGTAAATTGTGCACAATGAATGATCCTTCCTTTTATACCCAAAGACTCAGTTTTAATGAATGGGTTGGATTAATGGTCTTTTGAAATTCACGGATGAGATGAAGGGGTATATCCGGAATAAAAATGTACCAAAGTTTAGATTTCAAACGTAATGATGTTTTACTTTATCGAAACATGTTCCCGCCCATTTTGCATTTAATGCGTGTCAGAAGAATGTTTGAAATTAATACGCATTTTGCATTTAATAAAACTGAATAATAAATGAATGGCTGAGGATTTGAGTTAAAAACCCTTTGACTGATGTGGTGTCAGACAAGATCAGAAATGCAGATATAAGACAGAAAAGGAAAATAGTTCAGGATTCATACCAGTCAGTCAGCTAAAGAAACCTGACTGATACCTCATGAGACCGATCAGGGTGACAAGCCCTGAAATCTGTGTCCTGAACCTAAACCTATTCTGATCCTGATGATCCAAATCTGATGTCTGTTCCCCCTGAAAGTCATCCAACTCTGCAATCTGATCCTAAGTTAATCATCCCTCTTCACCCCTTTGTTCAATCCTGAACTGAGATTCATACTGAACCTTCTAAGCCTGGGTCAAGAAGTCCTAACTCTACTGACAGCTCAACAAACCTGGTTTCAGGCAAAGCCTTAGTCAGGATGTCAGCTCTCTGCTTGTCAGTAGGGATCCTCTCCATCCTGATGTCCTTCTTCTCTACAAGATCTCTGATAAAGTGATGCCTGATATCTACATGCTTACACCTTGTGTGTAAGACTGGTTTTTGGGATATGGCTATGGGACTATTGTTGTCACAATAAATTGGGACATCATTGGCCTCTATTTGGTAGTCTCTCAATTGTTGCTTCAACCACAGGATCTGGGAACAACAACTGCCTTCCGCCATATACTCAGCCTCAGTAGTAGATGTTGCAACACTTGTTTGTTTCTTTGAAAACCAAGAGATCAGCTTGCTCCCTAGAAACTGGCATGTGCCTGTGGTTGATTTCCTATCAATCCGACAGCTTCCATAATCAGCATCAGAATACCCTGTCAGCTCTAGGTTGTCATCTGAGGGATACCAAAGTCCTAAATTGACAGTACCTCTAAGGTATTTCAGTATCTTTTTGGCACTCTCTAGATGACTCTTCTTCGGATCAGACTGATACCTTGCACAAACTCCAACTGCATAAGTGATGTCAGGACGACTTGCAGTCAGGTATAATAAGGATCCTATCAGTGCCCTATATTCAGTCTGATTCACTGAGGTCCCCTCCTTGTCAGGATCCAGCTTCTCATTTGTGTTCATGGGAATACGTGAGACTTTGCTGGACTGAACTCCAAACTTCTATATCAAGTCCCTGGCATACTTGGACTGATTTATGAAGATTCGAGAGTCAGTTTGCCTGACCTGGAGACCCAGAAAGAAGTTCATCTCTCCCATCATTGACATCTCAAATTTTCCGGTCATCAGCTTGGAGAATTTCTCACAATGCTTCAGGTTGGAAGATCAAAATATTATGTCATCCACATAAATCTAAACCAAGAGAATGTCCTCCCCTTCGGTAATCCTGAAGAGGGTCCTGTCCACTGATCCTTTTACGAATCCGTGGTCTATCAGGAACTAGGAGAGTGTATCATACCAAGCTCTGGGAGCTTGTTTCGGGCCATAAAGAGCTTTCTTCAGGTGGTAGACTTTGTCTCCGACTTCGAACCCTGGAGGTTGTTCCACATAAACCTCCTCGTTCAGTACACCATTCAGAAAGGCACTCTTCACATCCATCTGATACACCTTGAACTTCTTGAATGTTGCATATGCCAGAAACAGCCTGATTGCTTCCAACCTCGCAACTGGGGCAAAGGTCTCATCATAGTCGATCCCTTCGGCCTGAGAGTAACCCTTGGCCACCAGTCTGGCCTTGTTCCTGACAACAACATTCTTCTCATCCCACTTGTTCTTGAAGACTCACTTGGTGCCAATAACATGTTGACGCCTAGGTCTTTCAACTAACTCCCAAACCTGATTCCGCTCGAACTGGTTGAGCTTATCCTGCATGGCTAGGATCCAGTTGGGCTCAGCAAGAGCTTCTTCAATGTTCTTAGGCTCCTGATCACTCAGGAAGCAACAGAACAAAGCTTTCTCACCAAAGGACAGCCTCGTCCTGACCCCCTCATTAACATCACCAATGATGTCAGCCAATGAGTGATCATCTAGCCACCGCCTCCTGCTGATGGCTGCACTGGGAGCTGCTGACATTCCTTCTCCTAAACCTGAAACGTTAGTCTCGACAATAACAGGCAAAGAACCGGAACGAACAAGAACAGGGGACACTGAGCCATTCCCAGAGGGTTGTCCAATATCAGGGACATTTGTTCCCCCTACTAAGTTGGACTCAGTAACTGTCTCAGGTGCAGAAGCATCATCACCGACAGTACGTACCTCAGGTTGAGTCTGTCCCTCCGTCTGAGACTCAACATTCTCCGAGGCTGGGCTTCCTGAGGGTTGGCCTGAGTTCCATCCTGATCTTCATCATCATCATCCCATCCCTTGGGAGCACTGACTAGTTTGTTCTTGAATTCAGGATTCTTCAGGCTCAGTCTCGTCACCCTCTTGGTAACCCCCCCAGTGTCAGGACTTGGAACCTGTTTTCTACGCACTGATGCAGTCTCATCTAACACAACATGAGGTGTTTCCTCCACACAAAGAGTCCAACAGTTATACACCCTAAAAGCTTTACTGACTGAGGAATATCCTAAGAACACTCCCTCATCAGATTTGCTATCAAAGGCTTTCAGCTGGTCTTTCCCATTGTTCAGGATGAAGCACTTACACCCAAAGATATGGAAATAGGAGATACGAGGCTTCCTTTTATTCCAAGTCTCATATGGTGTCTGAGCATGTTGCTTGTTCAGCATAGATCGGTTCTGAGTGTAGCAAGCAGTGTTGATTGCTTTAGCCCAGTACTTCTTGTGCAGTCTTGACTCAGCCAACATGGTCCTGGCAGCTTTTTTCAGGGTCCGATTCCTTCTTTCAGCTACCCCATTCTGATGAGGGTTCCTGGCTGCAGAAGTCTCATGAGCTATACAATGGTTAGTACAAAAGTCAGTTATAATAGAGTTTATAAACTCAGTTCCTCGATCTGATCGGATCCTGACTATGCTCTGACCCTGTTCAGTACTCAATTGCTTGAGTAACTCTGGAAGCTTGACCTGAGTCTCCTTCTTGTTCAGCAAGAAAATAACCCATGTGTACCTGGAATAATCATCTACAACAACAAGGGTATATTTCCTACCAGTCATGCTGACAGGAGTAATTGGACCAAAGAGATCCATGTGCAGGAGCTGAAGCACTCTGTCAGTTGAGAAGGCATCTTTCTCTATGAATGAAGCTTTGGTTTGTTTTCCTTCCTGACACGCTCCGCACACGTGGTCTTTGCTAAAAACTTCATTAGGTAGACCATCTACAAGAGAAAATATAGAAATTTTGTTAATAATCTTGAAGTTTAAGTGACTCAGGCGTTTATGCCAAAGCCAACTGAGCTCAGAAGAGCTCTTAGCGACCATGTAGGTTTCAGGAGAGCTACTCTTAAAATCAGCAAAATAAACATTGCCTCTCCTGACCCCCGTAATCAGAACCTGCAGTGTAGATTTGTCCTTAACGAGACATATGTTAGATGTAAATTCTACACTATAACCACGGTCACAAAACTGACTGACCGAAAGCAGGTTGTGCCTGAGACCCTCAACAAAGGATACATTCAGGACTTTAACAGAACCAACAACAAGGGTACCGAATCCCCTGGTGAAACCCTTAGAGTTATCACCAAAGGTTACATGCGAGCCTTCCTGAGCTTCATAGTCCTGAAGGAGATCACGAAATCCGGTCATGTGCCTGAAACATCCTGAGTCCAAGTACCAGTCCTTCATCAGATCCTTCTTCCTCTTCTTGTAGCCCGCAGCGACCTGAAACAAATCAGGCCTCAGGTACCCATCTCGTATTGGGTCCTACAGTATCAGCCATACCCTACGGGATCCAAATTTGTTTAACAATTCTGATAGCATCAGAAGTGTAAACCTGTCTCCCTGAAACATCTACATACACAGTCCTCTTCTTCCTTTGTGCCTGGGAAGTTGAGGGTGTATGGGTGTCAGCCCGAGGTTCAGGGGCCCTGGATTGATTCCTGGGGGCAGGCCTCCTGTTCCTCTTTGGCCTGGGTGCATTGGGCTGAGTTTGATCCCGGGAAGAAGCAGCTCGGGCCTGACCTCTTGGCACTTGAGTTCTGGCCTGAGTGTTTCCGGAGTCAGGTCTCCGTTACCTTTCAGGGGCAATTTGGTTTGTCCTTTTCCCCTGAGGATTGGAACGCACCTGATGGGCCCTGTGCCCTGCCTGAGGTGTCCGGACCTCAGTATTCCTCGGCCTTGCCTAAGGCCTTCCCTGACCAAAATTCCTTCTATCCTGAGCATTCTGAGGCTGAGCCTGAGACGTTCTCGTAGTAGAATTCTTTCCAGCCTGAGAATTCCTTGGCTTAGTCTTGGAGTTCCCTTGATCCTTCTTCCTCGACTCAGGATGAGGAGCCTGGGCCTTTCCCTTAGGTTTTGGCCTAGATTCCTCAGTCCTTTGCCTGACAGGTTCAGGCACTTTCTCCTTCCCTTTGCCTTTATCCTGACGAGCAACACTTGGGCTCTTGTCGTCAGTTAGGGCAGGGACAAACTTCTTCTGAGAGTTGCTCCCTGAAGCACCTCTCTTCTTCTTGCCCTTTGGGTCTTTAGAGGCATCATAGCCTAACCCAGCTTCGGCACCATAGGTATGCTGAGAGAAACTTGTTAACTCATCAACCACTAGGGAAGACTCATGTAATTTCTACAGCTTTTCCTCAAATTGCCCATTCTTTTGTTTCAGGGCCTCATTTTCAGTGGTGTATTGAAGCACCAACTCCTCATGAGCTTTCTCTTTTGAGATCAGTTCAAGATCCCAAGCAGTTTGCTCACCACAAAGGCGAGCTTGCCACTCAGTTTCGAACATCTCTCTCAGAGCAAGTCGCTCAATCATCAGTTGTTCCTGAGCAAGGAACAAATCAGTGTCACGAGTCTCAATCAGCGAGCTGATTACACCTTTCAGTCTTTCCACCTCCAGTGGAGCTTCATCATTCTTGTTCTGAGCATGAAGCAACTCTTCCTGAAGATGTACTAATCTGAGGGCTTCCTCAGTATCTCTCACTCTGAGAGACTCAGTTAACCGATCATTTTCCCCACTCAGCTGTGCATTCACATCCACTGTGTGAGTATGAGTCTCCTGCAGCCTAGAGAAGTCAACCATCAATTGCTCTAAGGGGAGCTGAAGGTCGAGTTCTCCTGCTGAGTCTGAGCTAAGCTCAGGTGCGTGATCAGGAGAAGAGGCAGAAGAACATACCTCATCATCTTCCATCAGGCATACTCCTCATCGGAGAAGAGTTCAGGGGACCGGCGTCCTGGGCCATCTGAATCTGAGGAATCCTCAGCAAGCATTGCTTTCCGGTCTGATGCCCTGAGCTCCCTCTTGGCTCTCCGATCTTCTCTCTCTCGAGCACTGAGCTCCGGACAATCATACTAATAATGTCCGGTCTTGTGGCAATGGTAGCAGAGATCTACATCAGTAACACCCTTTTTGCCAGTGTACCTTTTGTCCGACGACTCCCTCCTGCTCCCTGATGATATTTCATGTTTGGAGCTGGATCTTCTGGGCTCATCATATCTCATCTTCTCATCTCTGCGCCGCTCAGGCTCATCACGATCTCTCCTGGAATCCGAACCCCTCCTCTCTTCCCTCCGAGGGCTCGATCTCCTGGGGCTAAAATACCTGCGATCACGGGAGTCAGTATAAAATTTCTTATACCTGCCGAATCGAGAGTTCAGTTTCTCAAAACGCCGTGCCATCAGGCTGTACTCCAGGGCTAGCTCGTCCTTGCTCATATCTCTCAGTGATTTCGAGCCAGATCCAGCCTCAGGCTCAGGAGTAGCTTTAAGAGCCACGCTCTTTTCCTTCTCAGGTGTCTTCTCCTCACTGACTTTCTCACTGGCAGCACCCTTAGTCTTCCTCTTATCGAGGTCGAATTCCAGAGTCTTTAACTCTGAGAAAAGGTGAGAGTGAGTAATGTTTGTGAGGTCCTGAGTGTTCTTTAACAAGATCACTCCTGTGTCCCATCTTTCAAGGAGACAGTTCAGGATTTTAGATGGCACCTCCCTCTTGGGAAACTCCTTCCCAAGGGTTGCTAGCTCGTTCATCATCTTGATGAACCGAGCTTCCATCTGATCGATGGACTCTCCCTCTAACATCCGGAAGGCCTCAAACTTCCAGATAGCAAGATCTCTCTTGTTCTCCTTGATCTTCTCTGATCCCTCACTCATCTCCTTCAGCGCATCCCAGATCTCCTTCGCGGTCTTCAGGTGCATGAGTCTAACCGAATTCTCGTAAGAAACAGTGTGGAGTATAATGTTCTTTGCAACATTATCCAGTCCGATTTGCTTAATCTGATAAGTAGTAAGCGCGGACCTCTCCACTTTGTCAACACCGGCAACTGGTACTGGAACATTACCAGCAACAGGCCAGGTCCACTGAAGATTCCTCATGAACCTGATAGGACCTTGCTCAATCACCAATGGCATCTGATCATAGATGGAGTAGAGATGTGCGAGGACCCTGAATTTCCAATAATCATAATTGTCAATAGAGAATTCAGGAAGACTGCCTTCGAGGCATTTAGAACCGGATGCCATGAAAGCAAGTTTTCAGAAACAAGATCTGTTCAGTTGACCACCAAAAGTTTCTCCTTAGAAACTCTTGGTAAACAAAGTCAGTGGTCTTTTGAACCACTGCTCTGATACCACTTGTTGGTCCCGAAACGAGTATAAATCTGTGTATGGGGGGGAATATACTGATGTCAGATTTTCCCGAAAGTCTCAGGAAAATGCTCTTCCAAAACCTAGTCAAAAAGATCCTGATGTGTTCTATAAACTGACAGTCATCAGGGGCAGCAGGGACGGGTCAGTGTTGAACCAGATAAGCTAGGTCAGAGTTGTGCTCTCAGAAGCTCAGTAGAGATAACCCACCTACTGACAGCTCGGAAGCAAGTCAGTTGGATAGCTATCTCAGTAAGCTCAATTTAGTGCGGAATGTGAGCCCTTAAGTTTACTCGTTTTAGTTCTGAAAACTTATCAGTTTTTCTTAGTGAAAACGTGGTTAAGGCTGGTGCACAGTTTACTGATCAGGATGACAAGTCTGAGACAAGTCAGTCCTGATCGTTTTCAGAAACGATGCAAGGATGCTCAGTTTAATATGTATGACACTTATGATCCTGAACAACAAGTAAATCAGCACGCAAGGGTCTTTTTAACGTGATTCGGAGATAACCAACTCCTACGTCCACGACCTGATTGAACATGAAGCTATCCTCAAAACCCTGAGCATAGGTACTTGGGTTTTACGTGCCAAGGGACACGAGTAGCCAACTTCCTCTCTTAGGAACTGACCCCTGGGTGGTTTTACAAGTCCCAGTCCTTACAAACAAACCAACCAACTCACAAACTGAGGGGTTTGGTTTTACACGTTTTCCAACTATTTTGTATTGATCCCTCTAACAAATCAAAACTAAGGGTGGGATCAATACTCTAAGAAAACAATACAGAGGAGATTCCTACAACAACACTAGGGAAATTTAAGTTTCAGAGTGTTGTTTCAAATCAACTTTGAGCGCTTGGAATCTTGAGAGTTTCTCTTGGAAATTTCCCATTAGCCTTGAATGGGTGCAAGGCTCTCTGTATTTATAGGGAGGTTTGAAATAGATCCGTTGGAATTGATCCATTTCAAACCTTCCTATTTAGGGTAAGTGCAGAAGTTGGGTGTCCTTGTCTGACATGGACCATACCTAGTATGGTAAAGTTTCTGATCCGCCGCCTGTACCTCTGTGAAGCATTAAATGCGTTTCAGTCTCCGTACATACATGTCGCCTTCTTACTGGTCGTTAGTCCAACGACTAGTTTGTCGACATTGACTTTACTGAACCTCGTACATTTATAACCCTGAGTTTCTTGTTCTTTACTCAGCATAAATGTTTGTCTTATGTTGGAGACTCTGACATTCCTTTTGCTGCCCCAGACTTCCATTCGCACGTGTAACCTTTGGGTCTCAGGACTTATAAGTATCAGGTTAACTGATACTAGGCCCAAGTCAGGACTTATGAACATCAGAGGGACGTTCAGCCTGATCAAGGTTACACTGAGCCTTCACTGACGAAGACTTCTCTGAGCATGCTTAGTCTGCTCAGTTCTGTCAGGGTCAGTGGTCTTCTTCAGGATGGCTTCTAGGCATCTTCAGGAGTCTTTCTAGGTTTTTCAGGTTGCAGCTTCAGGTTGACCATCTTCAGGATGTTCAACACCTTAAGGGTTGGAACAGCTTCAGATTTCAGACTTCAGGGACGTCTCCATCTGTCTTTACTCCTCAGTACGTTCCCCCTGAACTAAATACCTATGAATAGAAAATCTATTCTAACCTATCTAGTCCTGAGCCTATCATCCTGACGAACTATAATTAGGCAAATTCATCAAGGGGTTTTTGGGATCTAATCAAAACTCAGATTGTCCCAACAGTGACGTTACATTAATTTGTCATGAAAAGGGCATCAATTGGTGACGAAATAGGTCATCGTCACTGTATGTTTTCATCTACTGTGACGCATAAATTGTCACTTTAGTCATAAAAAATTTGTCATTTAATATGACGTTTCGTCACTAAAGTTCTATTTTACGTGACGATATAAATAATTGTCACAAATTAAGTTACTTTAGTGACGTTAATTTTGTCACGATTAGCTTGGTTATTTCGTCACATTTTCTATATTCGTCAAGACTTGTTATTCGGTGACGAAATGTTGATCGTCGTTATATGTGTACATATAAAATGACGATGAAATTTGTCACTGATTAGTATGTTTTAGTGACAAATTTTTTATTATCGCAAAATGCTGTGAAAATTGTGACAAATTGTTTTTGTCACTATAATATATTATTTAGTGACGAAAATAATAATCATCACTAAAAGTTCATATTTGGTGACAATATATTGTTTGTCATATTTGACATTGTTCGTCATGAAAGAATTACAAAAAAATGACGAAAATAATGATCGTGGTTATATATATAGATATAATGACAACTAAATTTTGTCACAAACTTCAGTGACAAAATATAAGTCGTCATTAAAAGATGTAAAAATGGTGACAAAATATTTTGTCATAAAAAAATATTATTCAGTGACAATGATGATAATCGTCACTACAGAAATTGATATAGTAACAACATATTTCGTCATGATTAGTCAATATATTGTGACTATTATTTCATCATAAAAATGATACATATTGTGACATATTTATTTCATCGTGAAATAATTCATTTTATTATCAATTTATTTAAATTTATATATATATTAAATCAGTAATAATACTAAATAATAAATATTACAAACAAAAACTAAATTAATTAAAGATAAAAAAATTTAATTTGCATTAACAAAAAAACTCATTCAAGCAATTAGAAAGCAATCAACAATCTTTGTTATCAATATTACATGAAACAATAAACTAAAAAAAATCGAAGTGTTATATGTCTCCAAAACTAATTTCCATGTCATTATTCCTTTTGCACTTCAAACGACGATGATGAAATCTTCTCCTCTGTAGATATCACCTATTAAAAAAATCATATCAGATGAATTTATAAGAAAGCTTAACTCCGTAAAGTATCAAGAAAATAATAATCCTAAATTTAAATGCACAAATACACTTACCATTGAATAATGCTCAGAGAGTTTTGCAGTCAGGTTATCATTTTGTGTAGCCAGGTCCTCTTTTAAGTTAGTTACTTGAGTTTGCTATTCTTCCACTTGAGCTCTAGATTGTTGTAACTTTTCTGTTATTTCTCTTAGTTCATCTTCATATTCGGCAGACAATGAACTGCGTTTACTTGGAGGCTTTGAACCATAACCATAACCTTTGGTAGCCCCTTGGCCTAACACCTCCAAAGGTATGTCAGCTTTGGTCTTGTCTATTCCGAGCTCCAAATATTCCTCTCGCTTACGTTTCATCGTTTCCTGGTATTTAAGCATAAATAAAGTAAATAAAATGCACAATTGAATTGAAAAAGAAGTAAATTAATATCAATAATAACATAATCAAATATCATAAATGTCTACACGACTTACCCAATTTTCTTTTGCCTTGTCGAATTTCCACCCATTTATCTCTGTACTGTGGGTTTGCTCATACAAGTAAATTCGATCGCACGGTTGTTTAAGTTCAAGAGTCTACAAAAAATTATAAAAAATCAGCTACTTCATCATACCCAATATTGAAATATAAAATTCACAAAACCCATAGTTACCTTCTTTTAATGTTTATATAATTTAATTATTGACATATCATCAGGTCTTATGTTCAATTATCTAGGAAATAGGGGATGTAAACCTCAAATAAGAATAACCAGGCTCCTAGGATCAATTATGTGTTTTAGGGATCAATTTATGTCCATTATAAAATAGAGTAGATGAATTGGGGATATCCCAAGAAAACACATTTTGTAGCCCCAAGAGTAATTTACAAAATATTTCTAGAATAGACTATACACTTATAGATAATAGCACCACTGTATAGCAACAACCTGCTTTTTATTTTCCTTTCAAAGCAATTGTCTTGCAGTGAGAACTCAAAATCTCTAAGATAAAAACAATGCCATATATGAGCATGTACACTAATGGAAAAAGATTACATTATGAGATGTATGTTCAAAGAAAGGAAAAATCTTACCGGAAACAATTAATTCATCCTGAATGATTCATGATTCAGGATAAGTCATCAATCATGACTATAACTTATGTTTTTCTGAAATTAATCATGATTGGTAAAATGAACTAATTATTAAATTGTACTTAGTGATAAGAACTACTACTAACATATGCTTAATTAAATGTTAGCCACTAATTACAATTAATTGATAAATCATCAACTCAAACAATGTAAAAGAAGCTAATCAAGTTAATGTAAGAGCATGAGAATTCCATGTAAACAAAATTGAGAATAACTTTGAGAGACATAACATATACGGGTGCTGCCGTGCCACGAGGCACGACCATGGAAAATATAAGAATATTTCATGGTCGTCACGCAATTAATATATGCTCTCATATTTAAGGTTTTTTTTTAGTAAAACAAAAAAGTGTACTATTCAAAAAAATAAAAAGTTGGTGCTACTTGAGCAAAATATACTTCCCAAAGTTCAATAGGAACAAGATTATTTTTTATTCACAATTATAACTATGAAATGCAACCAAGAACACAAATGCTCAACTTGTTGCCAGGATAATAGTAAAAGCTATTCCTACAACTCCTAAAATATCATAATTAAGCAGGTTATGCTACACAAAGAACCTACTCCATGACCACACTAATAGAGCTTAGAAAAGTGAACACTTATTTGATGTACTCCTGCATTTCAAACCCACAAACTATAAATGTAGAATAAAATTGCAAAAGAACAATTCCAGAAAGAAAATTGGGTGACTTAGGATGA
>JAPKLY010000417.1:0-22626 GCA_026898435.1 Prunella vulgaris
GGGGGGGAATACACTGATGTCAGATTTTTCTGAAAGACTCAGAAAAATGCTCTAACGCACTCAGTCAGGATTCCCTGAAGTACTCAGTATGCTGAATGTCCACAGGGGCAGCAGGGACGGTTCAGTAACGAGTCAGATAAACTGAGTGTGAGTGAAGTGCTCGGAGGCTCAGTAGAGATAACAAACCTACTGACTGCTCGGAAGCGAGTCAGTTGGACTACTATCTCAGTGAGTCAGAATACGTGCGGAAAGTGAGCCCTTAGATTCTACTCGTTTTAGTTTCTGAAAACGTTTTCTCTGAGTTGCTTAGTAAATTGGTGGTTAAGGCTGAGTGCACAGTATTCAGATTCAGGATGATTGATTCAGTCCTGAAGTTAAAACCAATGCAGTATGTTCAGTTTAATATGATGACATTTATGATCCTGAACAAAACAGTAAATCAGCACACAGGGGACTTTTTAACGTGGTTCGGAGATAACCAACTCCTACGTCCACGACCTGATTTAACAGGAAGCTATCCTCAAAACCCTGAGGATAGGTACTTGGGTTTTACGTGCCAAGGGACACGAGTAGCCAACTTCCTCTCTTAGGAACTGACCCCTGGGCGTTTTACAAGTCCCAGTCCTTCTAACCAACATATCTCACACTTTGAGAGGTTTGGTGTTCTGGTTTCCAACTAAGATAGCTCTAGCAATACAAATCAGTGCTAAATAATAGAGCTATCGATCTAAGCAAATACAGAGTGAATCCTACTACAACACTAGGGAAATTTAATTGCATAGTGTTGTTTGTGATATGCTTTGTGTTCTTGGATTCTTGAGAGTTCTCTTGGAAATTTCCCGTTAACCTTGAATGGGTGCAGGGTTCTCCATATTTATAGGCGAGATTCAAAATAGATCCGTTGGAGGAGATCAAATCAAATCTTTCCTATTTTAGGTAGATTGCAGGCTAGAAATACTGTTCGACCTACCCGCCATGCTTATTCTGGCAAGTTGTCACATCACCTGCAACCTTTTGAGACGCATTAAATGCCGCATTAAATGCTGCGCAGACTCTGTGCATACGCGTCGAAAGATCATTGGCTCTCCGCTATAACGGCTAGTTGACCTTCAGACATTTATCCTTCCTCGTACATTCAATGCTCTGAGTCTCTTGTTAATAACTCAGTCTGAACGTGTCTTAATGGAGTCTTACTGACATTCTTTTTGTCTCTTGTCCCATAGCATAAATAAACTTTTGCTTTGGACTGACATGATTCAGGTGATCTGAACCACAGCCTGAGTCAGGTCCTATGTGCATTCAGCACAGCCTGATAGGTTATTCAGCACAGTATGTGTTACCTTTTTGCTTCGGACTTACAGGATTCAGGTGAACTGAACCAAGGCCCAAGTCAGGTCCTGTGTGCATTCAGCACAGCCTGATAGGTAATACTTTACTCTTCACTGACTGAGTTCTGTCCTGAACATGCTTAGTGTATTCAGTAGAAACATCAGATAATGGTACTTCAGGATTGACTTCAGGATGAATCAGCAGGCTTCGATCTTCAGCTTCAGAACAGACAATCTTCAGCGAGACTGACTGACTCCTTCAGAATGGTTTACGCTTCAGATTTCAGTAAATTGGGTCGACTCCAATATTCTTCAGTCTTCAGCATGTTCCTTCTGTACTGAATCTCTAACCTAACTATCCTAAACTATTTTATCCTGAACACTATACTTAGGCAAATTCATCAGGGGTTTTGGGATCTAATCAAAATACTCAGATTGTCCTAACAGTCGGCTCCCACTTGACCATATAAAATTGGTAGGGACTCCGATGGGGAGTAATAAAATGTCAATTTTATACCTAAGTATTAACCATGATTAAATACAGGATTATCACTTCGTTTTGAGCAAGCCACTCGATGGGAGGGTCAATACCGCCACTAATAATAATCCACAATCATTCTTTTGTGAATTTGTTCATGTGAACGTATCTTTTGGCCTATCCGATAGGGAGAGAGGCGCTTGCCAATGCGTAGCCAAAAGACTTCACAAACAAATAAATCATGGAGGCCAAATAATTCAATTTTATTGTCTAGAATAAAATACAGAATTATATTTAAAAACATACTTAGTAATTTTCGGAGTTGAGATTTTTCATCACGATATTCATGCAATCAAAATATTTAATCAAATTAAATAAATAAAGCATGCATCAAAACAAATTAAACAAATTGGCACGTTATATCCAATTGTCATTGTTTAATTTCTCGTTTTGACTACGAGATATCGTAATCACCGTTCGTCTTCAAGCTTTATCGTCCGTCTCGATTAAGCTCCCACTCGACCGCAACAAAATTTCACCAACTTTGTCTCCGGGCCTTAAAATCTCCGTTCTTCGTCTTCGATATCGGTTACAATTTATTTATAAAATAAATAAATAACCTATCGCCTAGACTAGTCTATTACATAAAAACATCCTAGTCTACCCGTGGATTTTCTCACGGGAAAAACGATCCGAACGAATCAGATTTTAAAACCGCATCATCATACATGCATGCATAAATAAATATTAAATACCATGAAAATTGGATACCTGCAAAAAAGATCTAGCAATTGTACTATCCAATTTTCAAATTTAATATTAAAACACTTAAATTACAATTTAACGTATAGAGCCCGAAACCGACTCTGATACCAGTTGTTGGGGAATTAAACGCGGATCTATTCGGGATTTACGCTAAATACAAATTTAAGCCTACAATTAATATCATGATTTAAACATAATTAAATCAAATAATTGTATACCCAACAACAGGATTTGCATGCAAAACATATGAACAAATATAATCACATAAAGCCCTAAACATGCGGAACTAAGGAATTTAGTACCTCCTGGAGAAAAGACAGTTTTTGAGACAAAAGGCGTCCTCTTGAGATGCCTTAGAGGTTTCCGAGACAAAAGGCGTCCTTTGAGATCCTCTAACTTTTAACAACAATCAAATTGATCAACCCAAAAGCCTTCTCAAGTATTCCCTCGTCCTTACTCGTTCACCCGGTGGGAGGCCACACGAATAATCACAACACAAGGAAAGAAAAAATATTTGTTGCCCAAGTACTGTGATTTTCAAAAATCACTACTTCATCGTAATAATAATGAAGTCTTGTATCATCTCATATTTATAATGAGAATACAAGATCTTGTATATTTTGAATATCTAATATTTCAAATCTTAATTATCATGAATATCAAAATATTATAATCTTGATAATCTTGAATACTAAATATTCAATTCTTGATATTCTTAATCACCCAATTTTCGAAAAATACAATATATACATAATTCCATGAGATCTTGATTTTATTAGATATTCTTGTATTCAAGATACATATCTATTTTTCTTAAAATCTCTCAATTAATTAAAATATATATAATTTCGAAAATTTTATTTATTGGGGCCCAAATTTATTTCTTTTATTTTAATCACATTATTCATTGTTGGACATTTAATTGGGCTACTTGAGGGGCCTTTAGGAGAATTAAGATTGGACCTCCTAATGGGCCTTGAATTCTAACATTGAGCCCAATGTCATTCAATCCATTAACATTAATCACACTCCACTATATGATTAATGTTGCACTATCCATCTTAACCCATATTACAATCATATGGCTCCCGGTCATTATTTCTCGTGTTTAAGATTCTCTTGTCCGTTAATTAATCAAGCCACTGAACGCTTTAATTAATTTAACATCTTATCCTTGGAGTAAGGACAACTCTTCTTTATCATCATACCGGAAACAAATTCCACTTGCAAGATTTAGTATGACGAACGTTTAGAGCCCACCAAGGGGACTAATCATGCAAGACTCTCCAAGCACACGTTTCTCTGTATTAAATCTTAGCAACTGTCATGTTCTCAATGGCGTCACCCAAGATGCAAAGTATTGAGTCTTATTGACACTCTACCCATAACAAATTAAAGTGCCACGCACGGATCACACACAGTCCTATTTAAGGGACAGAGGTTTAGAAATGAACGACCACTGAGGTCTAATTCTTCATCTCATAAATCAGTACAGAAGAATTACCTCTCTGTAGGTCCTCTTCAATGCATCATCATGCACTAGTGCAATCCCTTGGTCAAGATAAGTCAATCTGGAATCTACACATCAACCGTTTACCAATGGGGTGTTCAAATATCATCTAGGTTATGAATTTAGTACTTGTTACAAGAAACTGATAATGTGATCTGGCTGTGAGTTATCTATAGTGTAACTTGTACTATTTATATGAACGGATTGCAATAAATAAATAACATTCATATTTATCTAAAGCACAGTGATAAAAGATTTATTTTAGATAAAGCTCAAAGATTCAGTTTAGTTATACAAAGTAAAAGCATACTTTCTAGTATAACCCTAACAGATTAGTTATAAGGATGCAAATATCCACCCATTTAACAATTAAATTTGATCCATCCAACCTGATCATCAACTTCTACATATGACATGAAATTTATTCAATTCATTATCTTCCGCACATATTTTATTGCTCAACATATCAATAAGCAAAGACCTTCAATAGCATATCGTATCTACTACCGCAACGTTTACTTCCCTGGGAATGGTTAACCATGGTTAACCAGGGGCAAAATATCAGGAGGGATAACCTTAGTTTAAAATGAAATAATATGCGTTTACATTTCAGGTTTTTTGCATCTTCACCATCTCTATCCCTCTTCTTTTTATTTGATCTCTCACTCTCTTTTCTCTCTCTCTCTATATATATATATATATATATGTATATATAATTGGGTATATAACATATATTCACCATTATCCACCTTTATCCCACATAAACTCACCGAAAATGGAAGATTTATTTAACACCTCAAAATGCCTTGAAAAATGTGTTAACCCCGAGTCGGCAGGTTAACCTCCATTTTCTAACACAAAATGTAAACATGATTTTTATCTCATTTATTGTGCCAAATTCAACCTTATCTTGGAATAACTGATGAAGTAAACACAGTAAGGGCTAATTTGGTAGATAAGATGGGAAAAGAGGATGAGAAAAGGAGATAAAAGAAAATTGGTGGGATCCCAAGATAAAATAAAAAAAGGTATTTTATATGGTGTTTAGTAGGATGTAACTAAAATTGTATGAATATTAATTATGTAACAAATTAAAGTTAACTATCATTCGCACAACACTCCCCCCTCCCCGAAAATTGTAAACCCTAAAGTATAACAAAATAAAATCTTTAATAGTGAGTGTTAAAGGATGAATGATTAGCTGTTGCAACAAATTTTGTTATAGGCTAAAATTAAAAATATTCAAATACTCATAAATCAATAGAATAACGATTCCACCTCTGTGAACAAATTTATCGATATCTATAAATAGATATCAATATATTCATGAGAGCAACTCTGTTGTATAGTTTTTTAAGTAAAATTATTGTATATTTAAGAAAGTGATAAGTAGGGTCAATTTTTTTTTCTAAAAATAAAAACGTGCCAGGACAAAACAGAAAAATTCACTATCAAATATGTTATATAAGGATAATACGTGTTACTGTAAGAACAAATACATATTATATATTAATCTTTATAGAAATTATAACATTTTTCTTATGATAACTATAAAGACAAAATATATCTTCATAAGGGATAAATTTTTTATTCTTAATCGGTTCTCCATGTCTTTAAATCTTGACCTTTTTCCCGCATTAACAAATCTTTCTCCATGTAATAACATCATTTCATTCATATGTTAAGGATGAAAATATCCACCATATATTATTTTTTTATAATTACCCATATCGATATTGAATAGAAACAACATTTTCATAATATTAATTAAAAAATAAAAAATATCTATATATATAAGTCTGTAATATCAATATCACTTTTTTTTTCATAAATTAAACAAAATATCATTAATATCAAGAGATATAAAAAATTATCGATGAATTTTAAAAGAAATCCTAAAAATAATATGTATTTATAGATATATATATATATAAATTTATCACAACTATAATTTATTTAAATTCTTTTGTTAATTTTATGTTTGTTCTTAAAAAATTTAAATTACCAATATCGATATTTGATATATCCATCGATATTTTCACAAATTTAAAATCTTGATATTTCCACGAATACCAATATTTTCTAGCTTATAGTAATAATAAAGACAAAAAATTTTCTATTACTTTTCCTTGTAATAGCAAATTGTTGTTCTTATAATAAAATAACACGTGAGCAGATTTTATGCTTTGCCTCTGCGTGACTTTATTTTTTTGAAAAATCCGCTTAAGTTGAACCGATCTAATTAAAATCTACTAATTTTTCTATTTGAATTATAACTTTATAAATTCTTGATCAGTTAAAAATTTCTTATATAAGAGTTTTTATTATTTATTCATGACATTATCTTAAATTTAAGATATCACTTTTTTTTTTATTAACCTGGGTCATATGGCTCGATTTTTGTCACGTACATTATTCATCAAATTACACTCGAGTACCTTAGAATAGTATATGTATTCACGTAAAAGTCATACATATATATATATATATATATATATATTTCTCCATCCGAATAATTACCACCATGCATTGTCCATATGCTAGATTAATTTCGACATGGATACGTGCAAAGTGAGGTGATGTCCCATGAAAGCCCACAATATAGAAGAAGCACAAGTTCATGTGATAGATTTAATAATAGAAGAGTGAATCCAAATGAAGAGAAAACACACACACACACACACACACACATATATATATATATATATATATATATATATATGGTAGGGTACTAGAGAAAGTAATTAATAAGAGTCTGAGATGGTGTTAGGTGGGGCCCCAATGCACCACTTGTGAAACAGAGTACAAGGAATGGGTAGTGTTGATGTTACAATCACACATCTTTACCGTCCCATGTGCTTTCTTCTCTTCTTAATTTCATGTTTCTCTGAGCAGGGATCATGCATGTAATCCAATCGAGTTTGAATTTGGTTTGTTTATTACTGATCATGAATTGAGCTTTTATATATATATGAAAAAATACACAAAGTGGCCATTCTCATTTGGGCAATATCTATTATGCCAATCTCCTCAAATTTTTTCAAAATTATCCAAAATGAAGGAGAATTGTCCATTATACCCCTTATCCCTCTATCCAAACACTCTCGTCCCAATATCTTAATCATATACTTAAATTTATTATTTTCCTAATTAATCCCTAATTAATTACCTTAATTAATCACATATATTAATAAAATGTCTAGGTATTCTCCTCCTCCGTCAAATTGGTTCTTAATCGAAATCCAACGACGCCCTCCAACGCGACACTCCTCCGATGAGGCGCTCACCGCGGCAGCCCGTCGACGTTCCCCGCCTCCACGCCACGCTAGTTCCGCCTCTCTCCACAAGAAAGAGGTAATTCTTGTATTGATGAGTTTAATATTGAACTCCTCTCGTTTTTCAAACTATAAGGTGAAAGAAATTATTGATGCCATCAATCGAGACCTTTATGTATAATTTTCTGCAATTGATCATGGATTTTATGAAATAACAGTTAATTGTTGTTTTATTTTGTAAGTTTCTATTGTGAGAATGTAGAATGAAAAACTCTAGGTAAGTGAATACATACAAGTAGACACCCACCAAGTGTTTGAGAAAATGTCTAAATGAAATAGATATCATTTGCAAACAATTAGGACAAGGTTCTAGCCTTTGATTCTTTGGACATGAAATGCCTGGTCATTGTTTACTAACATTCTTCGTTCATTTAGTGTAACCATTGTTCTTTAACTGGATTCGTTGAAGTTGGTTTCTATAGGTTGACTGCCATGAGTTAAAAAATTCTGCTAGTTGTCTAGGTAGCTTGTAAAATTTTTGCTGATTATTGTTTCATTGCTTGCTTGTGTTCTGAAACTGGTATTGATGACCTTGTTTTTTAAGGTTGCTGTTAATTGGTTGTCATCACGGCAGTAGCTTTGGTGAGGGGGGTGATGGTAAAGATGAATGACAGGTTAGATAGTTGAAGCTATTACATAGTACTCTGATTAGGGTCATAATTGCATCTTTTTGGTGTGCTTATGTTCATATTTGACCCTAAAATAATATACTTTGTGCATTTAACCCTTTTTGGCTAGAAAGTTGTGATTATAGGTGGAAACGAGCAAAACGAGGAAGAAACGAGCAAGATCGAGAAAAGTTCAGAATTCTTGAGTTGATCCAAATGGTGCAAATGATATACCATGTTGAAGAACTCTAAGAGAGGGTCGCAATGCAAAAAGAATCGAGTCAATCGGAGCTCTGGAACTCAAGATATGAAGAAAACAACTCGCTAGGCAGCACGTACACACATGATCGGCAGCACCTAAGGGAAGGACCGCGCGGATTCGTTCTGGAATGGCAGATAACGTCGCACGCGATCGTGATCGACAGGAGTGCAGTTGTAGTTCGGCAGTTTGGTAAAGCGCGCGAACTCGCTGCCGATCAAGATCGGCAGCCCTCCATTTCACGTTCGGCAGCAGTTCCGAAATTTCACAATTTCAGGGCTATTTTCGTATTTTTGCTCGTTTTAATGAAGGACACTTTGGACTAAACATTGTGGGCACTATAAATACCTCAAGGATTAGATTTCCAAGAGGTAGATCATTATTCCAAGTTCCTAGATTAGTTTAGAGAGAGAATTAGGTAGTTACTTAGTGGGTTCGTAGTTAGATTCAACCTTCTTTCTTCCATAACTTTTGATCCGTCCGTCGGAATTTCAATCCGTTTGTTCCTACGTTCTTCTCTTGATTCATGCTACGTTTCTACGGTTCAGTTTTGTAATTTGCATTCCGAATTTAGAGATAGCTTTTCAAGGTTTGATGCTTGTATTTCCATTCATCCACTTATGGTAAGATTTCCTTTAATTTTCTTATTTTAATTCATAATCATGATGTTTAGATTGCTAATTGTTGACTTTCATTTCCAATTAGCCATGGGCTGATTCCCTTGTGCATGGTTTTATGAATACTATGGTGAATTTAGTCTCTTGTTAATCCTATGCATGAATTAGTGATCTTGTTGGATTAGTTCTCTTATTAATGACTTGTAAGAATGCTTGAGATATTTAATTGGAATGTATGGCTTATATGTTTTAGCAATGAAATGAGAATTGAGCTATAAGAACTTTATGCATACCAAGTGTTTGATATTTGGCTTGTATGACCAATGAGAATTGCATATTAGCCTAAGACCTCTTAATTGGAGTGTTAGGAGTTGTAGAGAGATCTAGACACCTAATAGAGCCCTAGCTTGTGTTGTAGAGAGATCTAGACACTAGTTGGCTTGACTAAGACACCAAGAGATCTTTTGCATGCTAGGATGGATAGGATTCTAAAGGAACCATAGTAGGATTATTTCCATGTACACTTCACACTTGCTCACTTCTTTGAGGTGATAGTTAGGATTACTATTTCTTGTTGATTTAGTTGATAGAAACCATGATTGTTTCTTGCTTTCCTAGCTATTAGCCTTTTGTAGACATTCAATGCTTGCTTGATATCGCATCGTTTCCCTGTGTTCGATATTTAACTTGGTTAACTTGCCACGACAACAACGACCACGTTCACTTGCGTGGAAATCATCACGATTTTGGCAAACAAGTTTTTAGCGCCGTTGCCGGGGAAACGATCTCTTTGTTAGGCTTGTATTGATGTTTACTTTGTTTTTCTTTATTTCTTTGTTTACTTGACTATTCTTGGTGAGTGTTGATACTTCCTTATTTTTGTAGGAGTGAACTCAATTGAAGATGGGTGAATACAACCATTACTCGTATTCCCCACAAGACACATATCCTCGTAATTCATACACCTATCAACCTTACCCATATCAACCACTACCTCCACAAGACGAATATTATCCTTATCCTCCCAATTTATATTCATACCAAGATTCCTACTCTTATGAAGATCCATATTCCTACCCTCCACCCATTCCTATGCCTTCCCAAGAAGAAACTCCTCCTAGCCATTTAAATGAGACTCTAGCTCAAATTCTCAAGCAATTGGAAGAGATGAGCATTGAAGTCAAAAGGGACTTTGAGGAGACAAACAAGTAGTTCCATCAAATTTGTAAGACTCAAGGTGACCAAATCAAGAGTTTGGAGTTCCAATTGGAGCAATTGAGCATTCGAGCCAAGGAGATGTGTGAGGAAGAAGATGGGGGTAATGATGAAGATGAAGGGGAAGTGGAAAGCATGGGGGAAGAAGGGAATGTGGAAGATGAAGATGATGATCATCATGAGAAGACTAAATCTCTTTCTATTCTAGATTGTATTGGAGCTAAAATATCTATTGAACCTTCTCATGCTAACATTGACTATGAGATTCCTATTATTGATGATGATATTGCTTATAAATTTCCTCATGCTATATTGATTAGGAATCAAGAAGAAAAGAAGGATAGACTAGAAGAAGAAGAAAGAGAAGAGTGTGAAAAGGAGGAGGAAAAAGAAGAAATTTATGAAAGTGAAGAGGATGAAGAAGCTAAAGATGATTATGAAGAGATCAAATTTTCTCATGCTCAAAATACTTTCGATTTTAAGAGCTTTATGAATCCTTTTTATAATTATATTGAGTATGATATTAATCCTCTTTATGATGATAAAGAATATGATACTTCCTTTGTATATATTGATAGGAATCAAGAACGAAAAGTGGAGAAGAAGGAGATAGATGATTCAAGAGGAGGAGAGGAGAATGAACAAGAAGAGGTAGATGAACGTCCACCTATAGACATGAGTTTCATGGAGGAAGAACAACAAAATGAAGTGGAAGATGAGCTTCAAGGAGAAATAAACATTTCTAAACCTTTGAACTCTTCTACTTATGCTTACATTGATAATGTTCTTCAAATGGATTTCGTCTTGCCTCTTGTTATATTAGATAATAAGTTAGAATTGCGAATCCTCTTGAATCTATTTGATAGTAAGAAATGGGGGTGGATATGGTTGAGAAGGAATGAAGAGAAAAATCCTTGTGCTTACAAATATAAATTGACAAGGAAAACGGGTGTATGGGGTAGAAATCCTCCATGTTTCCTTGATCATGTTGCTATGAGATTGATGTTTGATGGGGAGGATGACAAATATCCTTGGCCATTTAGCTAACATTGGTGCGTCCGGCTAGGGGACGTTAAATCCAAGCGCTAGATGGGAGGTAACCCATCCTTAAAAAATGTTGCTTAGATAGTGTTATTTGTTTTAATTTTCTTTATATATGAGGTAGTGTCTTCTCTTACCTTGGTTGGTGCATGTGATTTATCATAGTTTGGGGGTGTTATCTCTTGGTATATATGGTGATTTCTTGGTTTAGTTGAGCTTATACATGCGTTGTTTGTTCGTTTATTCTTTGCAAATACTATTTTCATCACTCTTTTCCAAACTTTTAGGATCCTTGATCCGAAAAAGTTTGGGGTGTGTGTTTGTTCTTAAAATTTTGATTTGCAATGATAATTGATGTGATTTGTGAGCTCTAGAAAGGTGTGATGAGGAGATTTCTCTTCCTACTTGGCCAAGAAGGATATTTTCGTGTAATTGGCAATTCACTCTCCTATTTTTAATCCCAACTCAAGGTATGTCTTTACACTTATCTCTATATGTGCTTCACTTTCTAGGTTTAGTTTGCTTGATTTTAGATTGCTATTTGAGCCTAAGTGTTAATTCTTGTGGTATTGTGCTTTGATTTGAGCATTGTATGATCTTTTCTCCACTCTTTGCCAAACCTTTTAGACCTATGGTCCAAAAAAGTTTGGGGGTGTGTTTGTTTCGCAAATCTCATTGCAATGCTATGCTTTAGGATGATTTTAGTGCCTTATTGATGTTTTGTGACCAATGCTTATCATGTGCCTTCTTTTTGCTTGTTGATTTTTGCCATATGGTTGCTAGTTGAGAGCTATGATGCATGAGATATGCTTATGATTGTGTGGATGATGTTGATAGTTCATGATTAGATGTAGTGGATTTATCTCTTGATTCATGTTTTGTCTAGTTTGCTATTGATTCTTTGATACTTGATACTTTGATGATTCTAGCATTTTGATATGATATGAGTCATGATCACCCTATACCCGTGAGTTTTGAGCCAATTATGCCCGTTTCAATCTTGAACGGATGATCTTCTTTGATGTGAGTTCCACACATGTGTATTATACTCTAGAACTTGTCTAGTTAGGATTACTATTTCTTGTTGATTTAGTTGATAGAAACCATGATTGTTTCTTGCTTTCCTAGCTAATAGCCTTTTGTAGACATTCAATGCTTGCTTGATATCGCATCGTTTCCCTGTGTTCGATATTTAACTTGGTTAACTTGCCACGACAACAATGACCACGTTCACTTGCGTGGAAATCATCACGATTTTGGCAAACATACTCCCTCCGTCCCAGAGGTGTTTTCACCTTTGGGATGACACAGTTTTTAAGAAAAGTAGGGTGATGTGTAAAGTTATATTATTAAAATAATAAGAATAGTTAGATTGAATGTAAAAGTAATGACATTTTGTGTAAATATGTGAATATTATGAGGATAAAGTTAAAGTAATAGTTTCTATTTATATGGTGTGAAAACAATTGTGGGACGGACGAAAAAGGAAAGTGTGAAAATAATTATGGGACGGAGGGAGTATCATTTATCTTTTTTGGTGTCCTAGTTTTATTTATACATACCTAGTGATTTCCCGTGTTTGTCAAGATATAAATAAGGTATATGTATGTTTGGTTTTATTTGGTATCTATTTTACCCTTTCAGTTTCGATTGTTTGCTAATTTCATATATATCATTTGATAGTGAATTTCCACATTACATCTCGTTAATAGTTTTGTCACTTGTTGATGATTTATTGTTCAATTAATGTGGCACATGGCCTTATATAATCAGTCGGGTAGTTGCCAACTCATTTCTAAGCGTTTGCCAACTTGGGCAGAACTTTTTAAAAAAAAATATTTGTATTGCCTCATTGTTTTCTTATTATGACACAATCTTCTTAGGTTTTCGAATGGTCTGTTGTATGGGCTCTGAGTTTTGGAATGGTCTGTTGTTAAGTTTAAATTAATTACAACATTAAATTAGTGTGATGTTGATTCTATATAATGCAAGCTTGGGCACCATATTGTAGCTCATCATATTCAAGATGTGTTTCCAAGTACCTTTGCCACAAGGAAATTTCTTTTACACGGGTAACTGGACCGAGGAGACAGTTAATGTCTTCATTCGGCTGTTGCTTGATTGTGTAACAGAAGGTACTTGGGTTGTGAATGGTGAGAACACACTAGATATCGAGGATGCACTGGACTTTGTGAATGCCATGATGGAAAAAAGTTGATCATGGGGTGATGTTATGTCGTTGATCAACTTGCTGAAAAAGAGGTACGAGACCTTCAGTTTTGTCCTCGAGCGCAAAGATGTTGAATGGGACCAACGATACAATGATGTGTATGCTGATCAGGCAGTTTGGGAAGAATTATTCCAGGTATTTACTCAAACAGTAAATTGATTTTGTTAATAATAATTTACTTTAAAGTGTCACACTCTTTTATTTGTAGCTTAACGAGTTCACAAAGACTTTATACCACAAGGGTGATGCAATGTTCAACTCTTTGAAGAAATTGTTTCACACTGGGTTGAATGTCGAGAAGGACGTCATTACCATCAGCCCCGATGCACCAATAATCTTAGAGCCAAATACTGCTGCTGCACCAACTGTTATCCCTAATTCAAACACAATGCAAGAGGTCACATGTGATGAGGATGAGAACTAACAAATCAGTTTGACCATGAAGACATGAAGTGTTGTTGTGTTGTGTTGTGTATGTGTATTTGTGTTGTGTTGTGTTATGTTGTGTATGCGTATTTGTGTTGTGTTGTTTGTTTTAAAATAATTAAGACATGAAGTGTAATGATGTTGTGAGATGGATCACCATCGTCTGTGTTTGATCTTTTTGTTGGTCGTGTTTAATGATAATTGTTTGTGCTTATATTATTGTCAATAATTGTGTTGTGTTTTTGTAAAGTTATTTTATGTCAACAATGAATAGCTACAATAGAGTATAAACTAACAATGAAAAAAGCTAAAATACCAAACCACAACAAACACTTCCTAATTCATTGATTACTTAGTCATTCATCATAAATATACAACCTTTGAACATGAACAGATACAAAATGACATAAGCCACATACTTCCCATCTCAGTACACACTCGTCAATAATGCAAGTCATTCACTTATCACCCTTCTTTGTAGACATCCTACTAGAGCTCGATGATGCCCCTGCATTTTCACCAAACAATTGTACTCTGGGTGTGCAGTGAGAGTTTGTTGATGGTAAGGTAATTGGTTCTTCGTCAGAAGAGACAGAAATTGGTACTTCTCTAGCCTTCAATGTACGACCAGCGTCATTAGTTGCGTCAGTTTCTTTACCAAAAAGAATGACCATTTTGGAGTACAGTGGTTCCCCTTTGTGGTAGTAAGCTTTAGCTCCATCGTATTCCTGATACATCGAATTAAGAAATTAGATGAAATTTTAAGTTGTAAATATAATATAAAAAAGAGTCCACCTTGAACAAGAATTGCCAACGCTTACGCGTAGTGTCAATTTCGTTGGTCCCACTGTCATACACCACTAGTGGATTGTAGATAATATATGTGAAAGTGTCGTAACGTCGCTGACGTTCGCTTTTCCGGTCACAAGCCTCATTCTACGTGACCTATTTGCGAAAAGTTGAGTTTACAACTGCAATAGCATTTACAATGGCTTGCAAGTTCACTTCACCCCTTCCAAACCATTCGCCCATTTCTTATATTGGATCAAATCATCAATAAAGACTACTTTCATCTCGTAGCTCCAGTTACCGTTATACAGAAATGCCTCTTGGGGGAATCCGAGGGAATACCATTTTTATGTATTTGTACAGAGATGTATTGAGAATGGATGAATGCCATCATCTAAGCTATATTTATAGTTGGCAATATACTGTAACATGATTATTTTCAATTCAAATTGATGTACACTATAACACACAATATTAAATCAGTGTTCGCTATTCAACTATTGCGCATGCACCTTTCATTTCAATCATTCATCTATATAGTATTGTAGATTCTTCATTATTTCTCACGCTTTAAACTATTCATAATAATACACCACAATGTCAGACATCTTTAATGTTTTTTTACTTTTTTGTGTATTTGTCAGATTAGTAGTTGATCGATACATCACAACATTGTATACTTGATAAATCTATTAAAATGTGATAAAAATGTAAGATTTTTTTACAAAGTGCGCAAGCATCTTTAGCTGGAGACGTGACAATGAATTGTTAAAGACTTGTCATTCAGCTATATTTTTCCAGTGAGTTGGCACATCAAAGTCATATAAAATTGGCAATTTGAATTTCATCTTTAATGAAGTTGGAAAATATGTATTTGTCATTTTTAAAGAAAAAAAGTACGACTAACATTTTTTTAAAGTGTCTACTACACTAACCTAAAGAGACCAATAATATTAATCAATCGTTCAATTCAAAAAAATTCACAAGAACTTTTACCTTGTTAAAATTTGTCCCCTAGTGAATGTAGTATAGTGTATGTAGAATATTGGAGGACTATAAATATAAGATTAGACAAATGCAGCATATATCAACCAACAATTATTCAAACATAAAAAAATATGCCTCCACTCAAATTCCATACTCAAGCTGAAATTTTTTATGATGGAAACTGGACCTACGAAATGGAATCATGTTTCGTCAACTCTTTGGTGATGAAACAAAATGAAGGATACAGGAATGGTCGAGCAACAGTAAATGTTGAGGCAGTAAGAATTGCCATACAAACTGTGAATGAGGTGTTTCGGAAAATAGTGTCCTTTGAAGATGCACAGATACGTGTTGCGTATCTTGGATAGAGGTACATTCAAAAAATGTCAAGAGACAGATGGTTTCACTTGGGATCCAGATACTAATAAAATACGAGCATCCAAAGACCAATGGCGGCAGATGGTGAATTTTCAAGTTTTTTTTTAATAATTTCGGTTCATTACAAAGAATTTAATTATATGTGAGTTTGCTAATATTTATTTTTTGTTAGAGTGATCGACTTGCTTTGGTTTATATACGTGAATGCGAACCTTTTTTCTCGTCCTTGACATTGTTGTTCGGGGAACCAAGTGATGATGAAGTCCCTACTTCGACAGAACAGAGAACTTAGTTGTGCCAAACTCAGATGATGAAGATGTCATATCCACTGCTACTAAACGGAGGATATCTGGTGGGTTATTCGGATCATTTAATCCCACTACTTCTTTGGCATCTGCACATCAACCTCAGTATCCTCCAACAGACGCCTTTCTATCTAGGCCAAAGTTCAGTGTGACTTCGCCGAATGACGAATCATCCAACTCTTGTGCTTCTACAAGCCAAAATGAATGATTATCCATTTATCTAGAGAAAATGAAACAACTTCGTGGTCATATGTCATGTTTCTTGGATTGCATTTCTTACTTAATATTAATATTATGGCAACGTAGGTTGGTTTACATAATTAGAGTGTCTACCCCTAGTTAGGATATCGTGTAGTAAGGTTTCTCGTAATCTAGTATTTCTACTATTCTAATATTTGTAGGTAATTTATCATGTATGATCTTGCGTGTCTATTTCAATGAAATATAATCTAAGTGTGTCTATTACATATGTGTGTCTTTTATTTAAGTAGTGATTTTTTTGTTTTTTCAAAAAATTGTGCAAAAATAATTTTAATACTAACTTAAATTTGATAAATAAGGTAGAACATCTTAGTACAATACTTAAACATACCCAAATACCAAAATACGAAAATCCTAGTTGCAACCATTTAACATAAAAAATAACTGGAATTGTTAAACAACTTAACATGTGTCATTTTTTGACACTTTCAGAACACACAAACACATTACACATCCCTCAATCGCTATCCTTCTTTTTCTTATCACCCTTCTTTGCCGACTTCGTGTTGGAGCTCGAAGGTGTCCAAGCAGAAAGGATGACCATTTTTTAGTACAGTGAAGTGTTGTTTGGGTTAATTTCTTCACCAAAAAGGATGACCATTTTAGAGTACAGTGGTTCGCCTTTGTGGTAATAAGCTTCCACCCCATCGCATTCCTGATAAATTCAAGTAAAAAATTAAATATATGACTAAGTTGGAAATAAGACTAAAATAACACTACATTGCACCTCGAACATAAAATCCCAATAACAATCCAAAGTATGAACTTCATTGCTCTTTCAGTCCCACGTCACACATGGATTGTAAATCAGTTGGTTAAAAGTGTTGTGACGACAATGTATTTCATGTATCCGGTTTTGAGCATCATTCCATGTGACAAATTTCTACAAGGTTGAGTTAACAACTGCAATAGAATTTACAATTGCATTGAAGTTCACCGTATCTCTTTCAATAAATGCTCCACATTTCTTCTACTGGATCAAAACATCAGTGGAGACTACGTCCATCTCGTAGCTCCAGTTGCCATTATAAAAAAATTTCTCTTGTGGAGGAGGAATCCGGTGGAATAACATTTTGTATGTATTTTTACATAGATATAATATTGTATGAATAACCATCATCTGAATCACATTTATATATAGTTGGCAATATAATGTGAAATATTAATTCGCTGCTAATTGACAGACACTACAAGACGAACAAGAAGATCAATATGAGTTATATTCATCTTCTAGATAATCTTGATGACTTTAACTCGTACCCTTGGGGTACGGTGGCGTACGAGTTTCTAATCAACAGCTTCCGGTCCGTGCTTAAAGGACAGAGTTGTAAGGTAGATGAAGCCAACCGTCTTAAAAGTCGTATTAAGAAACAAAAGACATTGAACAAGCTGAGCACAACTTGGGTGGAAGTATGTGGCTTTGTGCACGCAGTCCAGTTGTGGTCCTACGAAGCCATTCCAAGTGTTTCACAGTTAGGTGCTATAATTGTCCAGCCCGCAAACATTCCGAGGATGTTGCGGTGGTCGTCTAGAACCTACCTACAAAATAAAGACCTGGCGGAGCATATTTTTAAGGACGAGAACGTACGTGACTACACCAATGTTTATTTTTTCCTTTTTTCAATTGCATTACATGACATTGTAATTAATGTTGACCATTAGCTATTATTTTTGTTGTGTACGTAGATCGATATCACTGTGCACAAGAGGTTGACCCCAACAGAGGCTGAGAAAGAGACTCCGTATTACATCAGTGTTGTACACTGGGAAGTGGATCACCCAATTCCAGTTGGAAAAATGCCAAAAAAGAAACGTAAGTAGCAATATCGTACTTCTGAAGATGAGGCTGTTGATATCGATGAGGATGAAGGAATTCGGACAAGAGGTACAGTGGCGTCCAAAATTGACACTCTTCACTTAAAAGTCAAAAAGTGTCAAAAGGACATACAAGTGATTAAGAGAAATCAAGAATACTTTGAGAACTGCATGAAGACATTGTTCGATTTTGTGGGCTGCCCATTTCCAGAGAATCCCATACATTCGAATGAAGATGTAGAGATCCTGCCACACAAAGTCAGAGTATCAGAGGAGCAGTAAGATGAAGAAACGGTATTGAATTTTGTTGATTAAGCGTATTATTTACTCTTATCAAACTAGTTTGACTCTATATAAATACATGTGTATAACAAGTTCATTCCCCCACCGAAGAGTAACATAAAGAAGAAAACAAGGTAATTTATAAACCATATTATCGGACTTATTAATTGTTATCAAGTTTAGTCTACAAGTGTAAATAAACATGTTTCCCGAACAGGAATCTATAGTATCTGATGTGCCATTTCATTCTCCTACCCCCACTGAAGATGACCAGAAAGATGAAGACAAGGTAACTTATGAACCATATTATCGGACTTATTAATTATTATCAAGTTTAGTTTACAAGTGTAAATAAACATGTTTCATGAACAGGAACCTATAGTATCCGATGTGTCATTTCATTCTCCTACCCCCACTGAAGAGGACCAGAAAGATGAAGATAAGGTAATTTATACACCATATTATCTAACTTATTAATTGTTATCAAGTTTAGTTTACAAGTGTAAATCAACATGTTTCATGAACAGGAACCTATAGTATCTGATGTGTCATTTCATTCACCTACCCCTACTGAAGGGGACCAGAAAGATGAAGACAAAGTACTTTATGAACCATATTATCGGACTTATTAATTGTTATCAAGTTTAGTTTACAAGTGTAAATAAATATGTTTCATGAACAGGAACCTGTAGTATCCGATGTGCTATTTTATTCTCCTACCCCCACCGAAGAGGAGCAGAAAGATGAAGATAAGGTAATTTATAAACCATATTATCTTATTTATTAGTTGGTATCAAGTATATTGTACAAGTATAAACCATCTTTATTACAGGATCTCCTAATTAGAAATCCTTGCCCTATTCGTACTATGAAGCCTGATGTATTGACCAAATCCAAGCGTGTGAAGAGGCCAGGCCCATCCAAGATGAGTCCGTTAACTGATCCCAATCACCATGTCGGTCGGAGAAGTAAAATAGAGATAGTAGTAAAGTACGACCCGACAAAATTTTGTGATGATGCTAACATACAAAAGTTTGAGAATTGGTGGAAGCCAGCAAAGGAAATAACAACACCACTTATAGTAAAAAATGACCACTCGGTTGATGGTACTTGGTTCAACGATTTGTGGTCTCCTACTGGTTGGATTGATGATTCTGTAAGTTAATAAAAGAGCATTACATTAATTTCATTCTGCAGACTTTTAAAATTAAGTTATTTATTCTCTCTTTTTTGGCAGCACATTGATGCATTGATGTATCCCGTGGCACTGAAGTTGAGAAACGAGCCTAATCACTTCAGGGATGATTGCAGTTTCGTTGACATGTTCTTTACGGTATGTGCTAGAATGATAACAACATTAATTTATTAGTTGGTTAGGATATCTTATATTGATTTTGAGTTGTGGAATTAATATTTTTATAGAACACATTGGTGGGGTTGCACCAAACTTGGTTTAAGTTCAAGAAAAAAAAATTGGGATTGTAAAGAACAATGTGGGCGGTTAATGGAATACGTGATGGGGGATCGACCGTCTATATTCAGTGGGTAGCCATGGTCACAGCTATCAACAGTTTATGGAGTGGCCCATGTTCTGAGGAAGCATTGGGTGCTTTATGAGATAAATTTGAGGAGTAACCATATTGTGGTTTATGACTTAATGTCTAGTACTCTGAGGTGGAAACAATTGTGTCGATATTTCGATAATTTGAGCGACATTCTTACCTTGTTGTGCATTAAAGTGAAGGTGTGGGGTGAAAAATCAAATCATGAGAAGAACCAATCGTTCTCTGTTGGGAGTTTTGACAAGCCTCCGCAACAGATAAACGGAAGTGACTGTGGGGTTCTTTGTATCAAATTCATGGAGTGCTTAGTCGCTGGGCGAGACGTCGGATACATAGACCATACTCTATGTGCAATGTTTAGAAAATCATATTGTGCGGAGTTGTTTCCACATGAAGAATGAAGGATTTTGATTAGTCAAATTCAGGTAGTTATCAAATACGTTTTATTTTAATATTATATTTGATCATGTTAGATTAATTTTCACAAGTTTATTAAAATTTATGTTGCTTTTTTATGCAGCAGCATGTTATGCAGTGGTAGATATTTTGGCGACTAACTAATAGCAGTTTTATCCAACTAGTACCACTATTCAATTAAGGTAGAACACTCATGTATGATCCTTGTGACGTAAATGTGCATTACATTTGATTTTGTGTATTTATGTGAAATCTTGAACGTTATGACTTGAGCATGGTCACTAGGTGTGAGGGAGAATGTTGATTGTTTTTGTTGTTTGTTGGTTCTTGTTGTACTCTGTAACCTAGAGCCTTTGAGCACAACTTATGATATCTGTCTTATGTAAATGTATTCGTTCATTTAGAGATGTAATATGTCTACATATGATCTAATATCACAAAATATGTACACTATAATGTTTTGTGATTTGCTGACGAAAATCTCAAGCTGGTGCTATTGCCCTCCATTTAATTTTGGATGCTATTATTGCACCTCTTTAAAAACTCATTAAATTTTGTTGATTTTTTTTTTTTTTTGATTTTGTTGAATTTTTGAATTTTCATAAAAACTCATTAAAAACTTAAGCAAATTTTGTTGAATTTTTTTTTTGATTCATTAATGATTTATGTTGATTATAACCTCCAATAGAATCCATCTCATATAACATAATTATACTCACAAAATTTATAAGTTGTCAATTATAGTGAAGTCAGTGGTCATTAACTGAAGAATAATACGTTGACACATAATTTAATTCACTAATATTTGAAAAGTTTTACTTGCTTTAACATATGAATTTTGATTTAACTAAAAAAAACTAAGATAGATAATGATAACATTGAAATCATTTTTTTGAATTTCTTAGCAATGGCTGCCATGTTCTTGTTATGTTCCTCTATGAGAGCTTGACTTTTTGAGTTTGAGTTAGCGAGTCATTCGTGTTGCATAACTCCAAAAACACCGTAAAGTAGAGGCTCGCCGTTCTCTTTTATTTTACGAGCATATCCATTTTCCTACATAAAATTTAGTTGACACAAGAATAATTATAATGTTGAAATGCATGTATCTAAATTAATATTGTCATATCTTGATGTGCATTCCATGTAGCTTCATTAGCAACAAGCAACCCATTTTTTTCCACATCTACCTTCATCCCTTTTTTACTCCTCAAATGATCATATTAGGTCCACCTTTTACGAAGATTCTTGAACTTTCTACCTACCTTTTCAGTTGAAAATGATTTCTGAGACCTAGATACAAGCTCATGAGTTACATACTCTAGTAGGTGACCCTCAAGTTTACATTCAACCAATTTCCCGTTGATATGAGCCATCTCCAAAAGATGGCAAAATTCATTTTCCTCCTGCAATGTCCATGACACCATTTCAAACATGTCGTCCACTCGCTTCTGAGTCATAGCCATTAAACTACACTACCTGTTGCTAGTAATGAGATGTAAGTGTAACTGTATATTTGCCTTGAACAATATGAGAAGTATTACATATAGACTTATACGTGATATTCAATTGTGTCAACTCAACACTGCGGTACAATGAACAATACCAACTCTAGGAAAATATTTGTGCCAACTATCACGAGATTTTTTAACCTTTTACTTCACACACCCTGCCTATGAGTTATCAAATCCTAGCTTAAGTCTGACCTAATCTAATCATATCTCATATATAGTGTACTAAAGAATATATTCCAATGCATTGGAATCTAAAGCAAAACACCTTATTAACAATAAACACTCAATGAATACAGTGACTTTCACATAAATAGGTTCTCATGCTGTACGACCTTCGCATATTTAGCCATAAAATTTTATTCTGATGAAAATTGAATGTTTGTCAACCCTAAAATGAATGCGGAAATCATTACCAACTACATTTCAAAATGTATGCCAACCATTCACGGGATTTTTTTCACACATACTTCTCTCACCCTTCATATGAGTTATCAAATCAAATAATCA
>JAPKLY010000417.1:28260-44381 GCA_026898435.1 Prunella vulgaris
TATTTCATCATCATATGAAATTCATACTCAGCAAAATCTTCTTCTTCTTTCTTGGACTTGAAAACTTTCTTGGGAGGTGGAGTTCTCTTCTTCTTTCCTCCAAGAAGATAAGCATTATCTCGTTTAACAGAGTTCCATCTGCCTTTAGAGCTTTGAATTTCTGATATCTATCTTTCTTGAATTTGATCCTTTTGATCACAGTGTATCTATTGCAGATACTCAAAAATTCTTCCCATTGAATGTCAAATTCAGATTTCATTGCTTTCTCTTTCTCAATCTCTTCTGACTTTTCTTCAGGGGCAATCTTACTGATAGGTTGAATGTTCAAAGGTTGAACATTCACAACAGTTGTAGATACCTCAGAATCTTTCAATTTCTACTTCTCTCTTTCTTTCCTTTCTTTTTCTTCTTTCTCTTGCTTCTCTTTCTTTCTAATTTGAGAATCCTTTACAGTCTTTTCCCAATATCCAGCAGGTTTATGTACTTGGGAGTGATGAGTCTTCACAATAGGTTGCTTAACAGCTGTAGATTTGTGGAGCTGTATAATTTTTCTTCCTTGAGAGCTTTCCTTCATCTGTTCTGACTGTGAGCTTTCCTTCATCTGTTCTGACTGTTCAACCAGTCTCAAAGATAAATCTTTTGACTTTGCAGCTTCAAATTCCTTAGCCAAGGATTTACCAATCCCTTTGACATTTTCCAACATGATGTCAGTCTTCTTATCCCCTTCTTTGATTTCTCTTTCAATTCAACTTTCCCTCTTTTTGCCAACATCAATATGTGACAAAATGGTAGAAAGTTTGCTCATCAAATCTGACTTTAAACCTTCATTACTGGAAATCATCTTTGTCATCTCAGTCTTCATTCCTTGAACTTCTAACTTCAGATTGAATGAATCATCCTTCATGAGCTTAATATCTGACTGTAGAGTTATAACTTCTCTAGTTATCTGAATTATGTCTTGTCTGATCAATTCATTCTGCTTCAGTAAACCATCCACAACAATTTTGAAATTCTTTTCAAGGATTTCTTTTCTTCTATTCCTTTTTCTTCAACCTTCTTGACCAAATCTTCCATGCCTTTCCTCACTTTATGAGATATGATAGTATCACGAACCCTTTTCATCTATTTCAAAATTACAGCTTGAATACCTTTAAATGAATCTTCAAGATCTTGGAGTTTTGAAACAACTTCTTTTGGAGTCATTTTTGGAATAGTATCATTGTCTTCTTCCTTAGATTCTGCTTCTCGAATGACTAACTCATTTCCTTTCATCAGCTTCTGAGCTTTGGAAGGGCACTAACTCTACAGCTGTAGAGTCTTCAGTGGTGGCCTTCCTCTTGCTAGGAGTTAAGACAAGATCTATCTTTTCAGTGGAGAAATCAGCCATATAATCATCTATATTCTCTCTTTCCAGGGCTGATAAACTCTGCAGGGGAGGTGTTTCTTGTTGATAAATCTCTTCTAATCTGAACAATGCAGGTGGGGGTTGGTTGAATATACTTGCAACAAGATTAGACAAATCCTTTGCACACTCATCAATTTCTCTGGATGTATCTTCAATTATTTGCTCATCAGCTTCAGCTTCAGCTTCTTGAGTAGGTGGAACTTGCACACTTACAATTTGAGCTTGAGCACCACCAATTGGTGCATCATCATCATTGCCTTCATCATCATCATTGTCAGGCTTATCCTTAGGCTCTTTGCAAGGTGATGCAACCTTTTCTGCTTCTTTTTTTTTTCTCTTTCTCAGAGTCAGGCTGATCAAGAATCATTACTTCAACATTCTCAGTTGTATCTGCAGCACTAGCTCCTGCAGATTCTAACAACATTGCACCTTCAGCCAAAGTAGTTAAGCCTTCTGCTTCAACAACTTGTTGACTTCCTTCTCCAATTCTTTCAGGAATATCATCATCACTCTCTGAACTAACTACCTCAAAGTTAGCTTCAGGAAATTCTGCCTCTGCATCATTTTCAGATCCCATTGCAACTCTAATGCTTCAGCTGTAGATTTTGTAATCTTCTGTCTCTCAGGAACTTCAGCAACCACTTGCTTTCCTTTTCCTTTATTCTTTCTTAGTTTCTCAGCAAGAAACTCATCAAAGAAGTGAGGCCTTAAAAGTTTATTCACATCTGTGTAGTTTGTCCAGTCAACAACCCACTGGAACAACACTTTCTCTTCAGCTGCTAACTTTTCAAGTTCTTCCCTTACAATCTTCCAATCTTCGATTTTTTATCTTTCCTCTTCATCCATCAACTCTTTCAATTGGAAAAACAGGGAGTTGTTCAGTTTGTACTTCAGGAATTTCAGTAGCTTGAACTTCTTCATCAGGCTGTACATTTGTCAAGTCTACAGCTGTAGACTTGTCAACTTCTTCTTCTGTAATTTTCCTTGAGTGATATTTCTTTGCTCTTCTTTCTCTATCAACTTCATCTTCAGATTCACTAACTTCATCAACTAGAAGTAGTTTACTTTTGACATCTTTCTTCTTCCTCTCATAGTGTTTCAAGGGACTTACAACTGTAAGTTTCTTTCCATCAGTCTTGTTCTTATTTCTCTTCTTCAACTTTGGAGCCATAGGAGCATCCACATCTCCTCTCTTGAAGTTAGCTTTCCCAATAATACGATTAACAAGAATAGGTTGACCACTATGACCATTGAACAGGGAAAAACCTAAATCTTGCAATATATAATTCAAAAACAATCCAAAACCTTTGTTTTTGCCAGCTTTCACAATATCATTTCCAATATTTCTAAGGAGTAATTCTCCAATATGAATCTTAACTTCCTTTTCTATGGCTATCATCATATTCCACATAAGGATAGTACCTGTATCATGAGCTCCAGTTCTACATAAAAGACATTTATCTATAACTTCATAAAGATAAACGTACTCAACTGCAAGACAGTTTTTCTTAAATGTCCTCTTCCAATTTTCTGGAAACTGCTTCTTTGCAGTGAACTTCCTCCAGTATCTTTTGTCTTCATCAGAGAAGTTGAGATTGTCATGTGAATCTCCTCCATTTCTAAAATGTAAAGCTCTGCAAATATCTTCAGCTGTGATATCAACACTTCTTCCTTGCATCTTCACTGAAGTGTCTTCCTCTCAACATTTGCATAAGCATTCTTGTAAAATTCTTATCATCATAAGCTTTGGGTATATGAGTAAGACAATAATGAATTTCCTGGTTCATTATATGTCTAACCACGCTTTCCATTGCGTCTGTAGGATGTTTCTTTTGAATCTCTTCAAAATCGAACAGGGCACCGAAAATAACTTTCATTGCCATAATGATTGGTTTCATGAAGTGAGGGATAGAGAGTGTTTAAGAGGGTTTAAATGTGTAAAGTAGGATAGAAAAGGATGAAGAGTCCTTTAAATACCTTTCCTTACAAACATTCAAGACAGTGAGGGTAAAACTGTGTTTTTGACCTAAAATTTATGTGTTTTTAAATTTCAAACCAAAACTTATAATTAAGTTTGTCCAAAATATAACTCACATAAGAATTTAAATCTATTTAAAATGTTACACAAATTCAAACATTTTATTAATTAAAATGATGAATAAATCTAAAATGTCAGTCACTAAGGTACTGATGTTTCTGAATTTGTAGTGCTCCATTTAATTTTTAGAATTGTACAAAGTACTGTAAATTCTCTAAGTTTGCAGTTCACATGTCTAGAATATAGAACTCTACATTTGTGAGGAATCTGCAGTTCAGTACCAAGTCTACAGTTGTAGAGTTTATAACTCTGCAGTTGAATGACTTTGCAGCTGCATATTTCCTTTTCAATGAGTTTCCAATTTTCTAAGTTTGTCTTTGCAATTTAGTGATTTTCAAAGAGTTTTTCACAATTCTAACATTCCCAAATTACCTCTCAAGATTGAAAATCTTGATTCACACAAAGGTTTAGTGAAAATATCAGCAAGATTCAAATCAGTATGAATCTTTGTCAATTTCACATCCTTTCTTTCAACTTGACCTCTTATGAAATGATGCCTTACATCTACGTGTTTTGATCTAGAGTGTAATACTGGATTCTGTGTAATAGCAATAACACTTGTATTGTCACAGAATATAGTAGTTTCTCTTGCATCAATCCCATAGTCTTGTAATGAATATTGCATCCATAAGATTTGTGCACAACAGTTTCCAGCAGCAATGTACTCTTTCTCAGCTGTAGAGAGAGCAATATAATTTTGCTTCTTACTATGCCATTCTACCAATCTCTCACCTAGGAAATGACAGATCCCACTAGTACTCTTCCTATCAATCTTACAGCCTGCAAAATCTGAGTCAGTGAAACCAATGAGTTCAATTCCTCCTTCTTTAGGATACCATAATCCTAGATTTTGTGTGGATTTGACATATTTGATGATCTTCTTTACCACATTCAAGTGTGATTCCTTAGGATTAACTTGGAATCTAGCACATACACCTACGATAAACATGATATCAGAGGTATAGCAATGATCTAATTAATCTCCTATATTTGGTTACATCAACAGTTTTTCCATTCTCATCTTTGTCAAGACTCACAGAAGGTGTCATAGTTATATTTGTAGGCCTAGAGCTGTCCATTCCAAATCTCTTGATAAGCTCTTGAGTATATTTAGCTTGATTGATGAAAATTCCATCTCTCATTTGCTTAACTTGTAATCCCAAAAAGAAATTCAGATTTCCCATCATGCTCATTTCAAATTTCTCAGTCATGAGCTTAGAGAACTTTCTTCATAAATCTTCATTGGTTGACCCAAAGATTATATCATCAATATAGATTGGAACAAGCAATATGCCATTTCCATGTTGTAATCTGAATAAGGTCTTGTCAACTGTACTCTTTTTGAATCCATTTTTGATCAAGTGATCACATAGGGTACCATACCATGATCTTGGTGCTTGCTTAAGTCCATAAAGGGCTTTTCTAAGCTTATAAACCATGTCTTCAGTTGTAGATTCCTTAAATCCCGGAGGTTGTTCAACATACACTTCCTCTGATAGTAAACCATTAAGAAATGCACTTTTTACATCCATTTGATAGACTGTAAAGTTCATATGTGCAGCATAGGGTAGAAATATTCTTATAGCTTCTAATCTTGCAACTGGGGCAAAGGATTCATCAAAATCTATGCCTTCAGATTGATAAAAGACTTGAGCAACTAGCCTTGCTTTATTTCTGGTTACAATTCCATCTTCATCAAGTTTATTCTTGAACACCCACCTAGTTCCAATAACTTTGTGATTCCTAGGTCTTGGAACAAGTTCTCATACTTGATTTCTCTCAAAATCATTCAATTTTTTCTTGCATTGCAATAATCCAATTGACATCTTGCAGTGCTTCATGAATATTTGTAGGTTCTAAAGATGAAAGAAATGTAGTAAACATTGCCTCATGGATCTGTTTTCTGGTCTTTATAGCATCTGATAGGTTTCCAATTACATGCTCAGGGGGTTGAATCTTTCCACCAAATCAAATCTGATTCAGGTTCTAGTCTTTGATCATTGTTCTCTACAGCTGTAGATTCACCTACTACAGACTCATCAGGTCTTATTGTTAGTGTTTCTACTTCTGTTAGAACATTCTCATAGACTATATCTTCATCATTCTCTAGAGGAGGTAACTCAACAATCACAGTGCCAAAGTCTTTGTTGATCAATTCTACATGAGTTTTGATTTCAACATATTACTGCTGACTTGTGACTATAGAGTTGTCCTCCTTAGAGTCTTCAATAATTTCTTCAGGGGAGCTATGTTGTTCATAAAAAACAACATGATGTGACCCTTCTACAATCATTAACCTCTTGTTATACACTCTGAATGCTTTACTAACATTAGAATAACCTAAAAAGATACCTTCATCTGACTTTGAATCAAAAGTCTTGAGGTGTTCTTTCCCATTATTTAGTATGTAGCATGTGCATCCAAATATGTGTAGATAAGAGATATTTGGAGTCCTTCCTTTCCATAACTCATATGGAGTCTTCTTATAATCTTTCACTATCAAGCATTCATTTTGAGTATAGCATGCAGTGCTTGTTGCTTCTGCCTTAAATCTCTTAGGTAGATTTGCTTCAGCAATCATTGTTTTGGCTGCCTCCTTGAGTGTTCTATTCTTTCTTTCTGCAACACCATTCTGCTATGGGGTTCTAGCTGCAGAATATTCATGCATTATTCCATATAGTGAACAATATTCATAAATGACTTTATTTGTGAATTATGTTCCTCTATCTGATCTGATCTTCACAATCTTCAAGTTCTTTTAATTCTGAATCCTTCTCAACAATTCTGGTAACTTCTGTAGAGTTTCACTCTTCTTTCTTAGAAACACTGTCCAAGAAAATCTTGAGAAATCATCTACTACCACTAGAGTGTATTTCTTTCCACTTATGCTTACAGGTTCTATGGGTCAAAAAAGAACCATATGCAGTAATTCAAGTATTCTTGATGTGCTTGAGTGTGTGTTGCTATTGAAAGTCTTCTTGATTTGTTTTCCTTTAACACAGGCGTCACATAGGTGTTCCTTCCTGAACTTTGTGTTTGGTAGACCTCTTACAAGTCTATTATTCACAAGTTCATTCATGGTTTTAAAGTTTATGTGATTCATCCTTTTGTGCCATAAACAACTAACTTCATTGGAACTGTTAGCAAGAAAATAGGTAGTTTCAGCTGTAAAGTCCCATTCTACAATGTAAACAGTCCCTTTTTCTAGTTCTTGTTAGTTTTGTGGTTTGGGATTCAATATCTTTGACTATGAAAGTGTCATGTGTAAAGTCTACAGTGTAGCCTTTGACACAAAATTGACTTACACTAAGCAAATTATGCTTTAAGCCTTCTACCAAATAAACATCATTGATTTGAACATTTCCTTTGAGTAGACTTCCTGATCCTTTAGTTGTTCCACTAGCATTATCACAGAAAACAACCTTAGGACCTTTGTGATCTTTCACATTTTGTAACAAATTTCTATCTCCAGTCATATGTCTTGCACAACCACTGTCTATGTACCAAATCTTTCTTTTGGTGGTTGTAACTTGTCCCTGAAAAATAAAATGAGTTATTTAGAAATCCAATACTTTAGATTTCCTCCAGTGTTACTCTTTGCAATCCAAGCCTTTTTGGGAGCTGTAGAGTTGTTAATTCTACAGTTCTTGCTTGATCCTCCTCTTTGAATGTTTGAAGAGGGAGACAAATCAAACATATTTCCATTCCATAATCTATCAAAGTTAAGTCTTCTTTCAATATTTAATTTGTGAAAGACTTCTTCTTCTGACTATATAGTTGATTCTGCAGTTGGTTTCAAAAGCATGTTTTGCAACATGTTTGTAACATCTTCTTCAGTATCACTCATGATCTCCTTGACCTTCAGTTGTCTTCTAGGTGACAATTCTTTGAATGAATTCAAGAATTTCAAATCTTCTGGCTGTAGGGTTGAATTTACAGCTTCTTTAGGGGTTAATTCTTTGATGAACTTCCTTTCTGGTTTAGGAATTGACTTTTGCAAATGTTTCATCCAAGTGCAAGGATTATATCCTATACCAGTCAAATCCATTTGTGTCTTTGTTCAGACAACATCTTCTTCAATTGCTTGGATGACTTTCCAAAACAATCTAGCTTCTTTTGATAATAAGCATTGCTTTCTTCAAGATCAACTATCATAAGTTCTTGAGTTCTGATAGTTTCCTTTGGTTCAGCACAGTCTACAACTCTACAACTTGCTTCATTGAAGAGTTCTTCATTATCATTTTTCAGACAACTGTAACCTTCTTTGAGTTCTTGTAGAATCTGCAGTTGCTGTTCAGCATCCTCTACTCCAGCTAACAAAGCTTTAACATGTTCCCTTCCAATGTGATTATCTCTTCTAAGATCTTCATTTTCTTCTTGTAGTCTTTGGATTGCACTAAGCATGTCACTGGAAGAATCCTTTTCTGTTATATAACTTGATGATGATGTGCATACCTCTTCATCTTTAGCCATAAGATAGATTAGGGCTTCTTCTTCTGAATTTGTAGAGTCAGAGTCTTCTAAATCTGCAGTTGACTTTTGAGAAGAAGAGGGTCAGTCTTCCAGGTTTTTATCTAACTCTGAAAGTAGTGCTCTAATTCTCTCCTTGTTAAACTTTTTCTTTCTATCTTTTCTGATTCTCTTTTCTTCATCTGTATACTTCTCAGGTTGGGGGTATGGACAATCCTTGATGTAATGTCCAGGTTTTCTGCAATTATAACACAAGTAAGTTGAGTTAGGTGTTGTAGATTTCACCTTACCATCCTCCTTTGGTGTGAACTGCTTCTTCTTAGTCCATTTGCCAAACTTCTTGAGCTGAATTATAAAAAGAGTCAAGCCTTCGTCATCAGAACTTGTAGCTGCAAGGTTGTCATCCACTAGAGCTGTAACCTTACTACTGTCAGGTTCTTTTCTCCTACTTATGTCAAATTCATAAGCCTTCAGGTCTTAAAAGAGTTCAATGGTGGATATCTTAGATAAATCCTTTGATTCTCTCATAGCAATAACCTTCATGTCCCATTTAGAAGGTAAGCCTCTGAGAACCTTCATGTTCATTTCTCTTTGTGAGTAATCTTTACCAAGTGAGTCTAGCTCATTGAGTATTTAAATGAATCTTGACTCAAACTTTTCAAGAATTTCACCAGATTTCATCTTGAAGTTCTCAAACTTTTGAACTGCTATCATGAGTTTGTTTTCCTTGATTTGTTCAGTTCCTTCACAAATCATTTCCAACTTTTCCCATATATCTTTTGCAGTTTTACAGTTTCTGATCTTGCTAAACACAATTTTATCTAATGAGTGATAAATAGTGTTCTTTGCAACATTGTCAAGATTGGACCTTCTAGGTTTGGGAATGATCTGAGCTAGTCCAGCTGATTGATTAGCTGTAGTGTTGACCTTCACAATAGGTATAGGGCCACCTTCAATGACAGACCACATTTCATCATTGAAGTGTGCTTGCATTCTAATCTTCCATTCATCATAATCCTCAGCAGAGAACATAGGAACATTGGATTTCACCATTTTGGGAGCCATCCAAGTATGCAGGTGAGTTTTTCAAAAAGAAAAGGATCTAGCTAGGTACTGATCAAAGCAGTGGCAAGCCAACTGCTCTGATAACACTTGTTGGTCCCTAAAGTGATCAAGGTCTAGGGGGGGTGAATAGACCTTGAGTCAAAATCAAATTTTAAAACTTTTCAAAAGAGGGGATTCTAGAACCTTACAGTAACCTCTAAAAGTTCAAAAACAATAAGTCTACAAGAGATTTTATAAAAAGACCACAAAGGTTACAACTGTGGACTAAAGAAGTCTACAGCTGCAGAGTTATAAAACTTGCAAATAAAATAGACAACTTGTAGACAAGAAATCAGAGGGATTCTCACACTTGAAAGTGTATTGAGAATACTCTAATGTGCAACGGAATATAAGTGAGTGTTAATGAAAAACAATTTAAACAAACTTAACAGCTGAGTGACGTAGACAACTCTACTGCTTTAGAGTCAGTTTCTTTGTAAAAAAAAAAAGTTTTATGCACTGATTTTAAAAGAATGATGAATGTAACAAGTAAGTAAATAAGCAAATACAGAAATATAAATGACATAAAGTAAATAGACAGTATTTGTAGTGGTTCAGTGTCTATGAAAAAGACAACCTACATCCATTGTTACACCACTTAGGTGTCAAATTCACTAAGAACAGATCACAAAGATCAATACAAGTAGTTCCCCCTTAGAACTTGGTTCACTCAGATTCATATTCTAACAAGAGATTAACTACCCTATTCACTCAGAAAAATAACTCACAAAGAGTTAAAAACCTCACACAAAGATATCTACACTAAGTAGAAATGATAAAAAAAGTGAGGGAACAACAACAAAAAGGTGATTCTTTCTACGAAGAATCCTAACCAACTATCCTATGAATCACAAAGAACAATAAAAACTCTCTCTCAGAATTTGTTGGCTGTAGACTTTGCTTAGGCTGAATGCTTGTATGTGCAGGGTTGTTGTTATTGCTTCCTTTGAGAACATCTTCTATTTATAGATTGAGTGGTGTGACTTATCCATTGGGGAATTCAAATTTAAGTTCAGGATAAGGCTCCTCTCTCTCTCAATTTATATGTGTGAAGTGGTCATCATTCCTCACACGGGATAGTACTAATTGTACTATTGTCCTTTTCTTCAGAATTCTGGCAGTCTTCAAACTAATCTCCATTTTCCTCCAGAATCATAGAAATAAACTCCTCTTAAGTACTCTTTCGTCAGTGCATGAAAGCTACATTAATTGAGCTTAAGGGTCTTCATAATCTTTAATTAATCTTGAAATTGTACTCCTTCTTCAAACGGTCTTCTCAGATGTAGGGTCGTCAACCTTGCAGTTGCAGAGTCCTGAAAATACAAAATTGACTGTAGAGAAACATTACAGCTGTAGGGTCATGTCTGGCTGTAGAATGATCAAGTATACAGCTGCAGACTTCTCTTACAACTATAACTTTCAAAAACCAATTTCCTTAGATCAAGTGTTATATTAATTTCACTATTTAAACATATATTTTGCACACATCAAAATTTAGACCAAGGTACTTAACACATAGTATAACAATATGGCTTATGGGGTAAGACTATGCAAACACTTGGTGAGTGTCTATTTGTGGGAATTCACTATCAAATGTAAAGAGCCATTGAAATGATAGTGTGTTTCCTCAATCCTAACTATATTGTAACAATGTGGTGGTCACCTAATAAATCATCTAATGGTTAATAAATCACACAATTGATACACATGGTTATACAATCTTCATTTAGACATTTTATCAAACACTTGGTGGGTCTCTAATTTTGTGTATTCACTTACCAATATGTATAGTCATTGAAATGATAGTATGTTTCCTAAATCCTCCATATAGGCTAACAATGTGGTGGTCACCTAATAAATCATCAAATGGGACAAGACTATAAATAAATTAAACAAATTATACAACAAGTAGACATGGTTATACAATCTTCATTTAGATATTTTATCAAACACTTGGTGGTTGTCTAGTTGTATGCATTCACTAACAAAATATGTAGAGCATTTCATTCTAAAATCTCACAATAATACAAAATAAAACAACAATTAAATGTTATTCCATACCTTATTGTAGAAAAAACGTGTGAACCTTGGATTAACTCTCAACCAATTTCTTTGCCCTAATTTGTGGTGTTGAAAATTTCACAAACACAATTGGTTTTTCAATGGATTGAGGCATTAATTATGAGATAAGAAATCAGTTTGAGAGGCTGGAAAGGTAAGGGAAGGATTCGCCCAGCCTTTCTTTTCTCTGTTTTCCATTGGGATGTTGGAGAGAAAGTGAAATGGCCGATTCTTTCTCTGTTTTTCGAAACAATCTGAGTTGTTGTTTTTTTTTTTTAAGTTAGTAAGGATTAAGGCAATAGGTGTGTTTGGATGGGGGATAAGAATGTTAATTGTGTTGTAAATTAAAAATAAGGCATCAAGGGTATTAATGTCTTTTTATCTTCATTTTGGGCAAAATTGAAAGGTGTGTAGAAGTTGGGCAAAAAAGAAATTGCCCATGTCAAAAAGGGCATTTATGAAATTGTCCCTATATATATTCACAAGCTTTTTCGAGCCTAGCTATACGAGTTTTACATTAGGCTCCATTTGGATGAATAGTGGATTTGAAATCCGTGGATTTCACACACAAATTTTTTTTATCGGTAAATGTTAGTTGTTAGTAGTTAGAAGTTAGTTCGCCAAGTCTCCAAACACTCCAAGAATATCTACAAGCCAACCTTACATCTCTCTCCTATTCATTCCCAGAGAGAATCGAACCCGTGTCACTCACTCAACTGAGGAGCCAGGTGAGCTAACTCACCTGGTTATTTCACACACAAATAATCACTTTTCCATGTAAGTTAGATGAATTTACAAATACTTAGATTTGAGTTTATGTTCAAAATGGAGGAATTCTAAATCCTCATCAAAGCCATGTCATTTGTAAAATCCCTCCTCTCTACCCCTTCACTCTCTATCTTTTCTCTACTTTTTCCCTTCTCTTTCATCTCTTTATAATTCGTGATTTGAAATATATATCTTCTTACATGTATTTTTTTAAAAAATTAATCCATCCAAATGGAATCAATTAATTATAAAAACGTAAAATGGTAAAATTTCAAAAAGAAATATCTTTATCGGTTACAATATAAACTTTAAGGTCTATAATTTGATACACAAATTAACTATTGCAATTCGATACATGTGTGAATTTTTTTGGCCATATTTATACTTACCTGGTAGCTAAAACTGCCACAAAAATTAAATATGTCATAAATCCAAGGGTGCAAATGACGCTTGGCGGTCGTTGGATTGTGGAGTGCTGTCAAACTCCAAGACCGCCTAAGCGGTGCCAGGGTTTTTCTATTTTTTTTTTTAATTTATTAGTATTAATTTCTTTCTAAACATATATTAATAAAAATATACATTATAGATAAATTATAAATTTAAAATATAATTAATAACTATCTCAAAATATAAAAAGTCAACAAAATGTTAAAAACTATCATAATACGATATTATTCAACTTCTAAATGAAACACAAAAAGAGTAATAATACATATAACGAATAAATATGAAGTAGTTCAATTAAATTTTATTTTTAGTAATTTAGTAAATTAGTTTTTATTTTTTAATTTTAGTTCTAACTTTTAAGTTGAAATAAAAATTAGAAAAGAAGAGTAATGGTCATCTCGGCGGCTGCTTAGGCGGCCTCGGTAGTGCCAAATGTGTTGGTGGATATTTCTCAGCGATTTGATCTTAACGTCGGCGGCCGAGGGTCTTCAAGCGCCTAGGCGGTCTCGGTGACCGTCATTTACATCCATGCATAAATCACATCAGATGTTAAATTTGAAAAAAAAAAAAAAAACTAAAAAAAATCTAACGCTAGAACGGTATTAAAATTGGAGGCCGTTATATCTTCTGTAGAGTGTACAACTAACTCTATACGTCATCCCTGCTGGCAACAGAGGTCTTCTCCTCCCCTTAAAACCATTATCATGAAAGAAAAAAAAATTGTGCCATGTTATTATCCGTCATTCCTCCCTTTGAATTATTATAGCCTTCAAAGCTTTGCAATTCTTCTGTAATATTGTGTTTGACTAAATTTATTTTAAATATTTTATAAATTCTAATGTTTTATTTGCTATTTTAATAAATAATACTTTTAAATAGTTTATAAATTGTTAAAATATTTGGTTAATACGATTTATAAGTTTCTTAATAATTATCATATATATTTTTAAATTTATTATAATATAAAAATTATTTTATATTGTGGTAGAAATGTAGATGGCGTGGTACCAACGTGGGAAAGGTGGGTAGGAGTGAAGGTGGTGGTTGCTTATAAACCCATTAACAAAACTTATTGCTATTTTAAAAAAACATATAAATTACTTCCTCCGTATACTATTTTTTTCCATTTGTAAAGTAACACGGGATTTAATGAAAATTAGTATTGTATTGAAATGACAGATAAAGTAAGGAAAAAGTGGAGGTATTGTGGGGCCCAAACTTCTATTTGTGAGTGTGAGTTGATTCTAAATAAGGAAATAAGAAAAAAAATTGTGGATAAACAAAAAAGGAAAATGAAAAATAATTTGGTGGATAGAGAGAGTATTTTAAAAAAAATTATAAGTTCAGCCAAAGATCTTTTTAAATTAAACCGAACAATAAGCTAACATCAGGAAATAAGTTTGTGTATTGAATAGGTTCACAATATTTGCACAGAAGCACATTTTTTTTTCTGCACAGAAGCACATTTTTTTTCTGCATAGAACCTATTTGTAAATACAGTGATTTTTTGAACCTATAAGTAAATCATCCTATAATTTATACGACCTAGTTGAGAGCTTACTCACGAGTCAACACATGAATAAACAAACCAAATACCGTTGAGCTTGAGTTTGGGTGATTTACATATAGTTTCAAAAAAGTCACTATATTTACAAACAGGTTCACACATAAGCACATTTTTTTTCTGCACATAAGCACGTTTTTTTCTGCACAGCACCTACTTGTAAATATAGTGACTTTTTTGAACCTATATGTATATCACCTATATATATATATATATATTGACGAAATTTTACATGAGCTTGAACGAATACTTTCGAACTAAAAGTCCCAAAAATTTGGGATTAATACCAAAATAGTCCCATAACTTTTTTACTTTTTCGATTTGGTCCCATAAATATGTAATATTTCAATTTAGTCCTATAACAATTCAAATCTAACCAAATTAGTCCCATAACTATGTAATGTTTCAATTTAGTCCTATAACAATTTAAATCTAACCAAATTAGTCTCATAACTATGTAATGTTTCAATTTAGTCCCATAACAAGTCAAATCTAACCAAATTAGTCTTATAAATGATGTCGTTTCACTCAAGTGCCGTGCGAGCCAATTTCGCTAGAAAATATAACACGTGACCGGAAAGTGAGTAAAACGACGTCGTTTTATGTCATTTTCGGCGATTTGAGACTAGTTTGGTTAGATTTGAATTATTATGGGACTAAATTGTAACATTACATAGTTATGGGACTAATTTGGTTAGATTTGAATTGTTATGGGAATAAATTGAAACATTACATAGTTATGGGACTAATTTAGTTAGATTTGAATTGTTATGGGACTAAATTGAAACATTACATAGTTATGGGACCAAATCAAAAAAGTGGAAAAGTTATGGGACTATTTTGGTATTAATCGATAACATTTTGGTTTGGTTACATCTACATTCTTGTGTGAGAGCCCTTAAAACAATGATCAGTTTGAAACCAATGCCAAATAGGTCTGATGCAAAATTTGCTTCTTTCATAGTGAAATGTCAAATGGATTGTGGTGTAAATGAGCCAAAACAACGTCATAACTGAGAAATTTGATATTCGTATCTGGACTAGACTTTGATAATAAATACTTGGTAAACTAGAGCTTGTCTTGATTACTGTATATAACTCAATTTGACATAGTTTTATTTGTCTTGTTGGTTTATAGTGCACCAACTATGGCTTTATGGTAATTGAACATGGATATAAAAAGTGAATAAAAGAAGAAAATATTACAATATCTTCTAGAAGCAGCAGTCTTCTTGGTCTCCAAATCCTTCTCGATGGAGTTCCACTTCAGTCACGTATATATGAACAAGAAGGAAGAATACAGAAAAAGTCGAGTTAAGGTAAAACCTTTTCCCGGAAAACAAACACGTCCCGGCTAGTGCACACAGTTTGACGTGATGTTTCAAGAGGTAAAATGACTCACGTCCTTCGTACTAGTTGCACCACAAAGTACGAAGGCATCGACGAACAAAATAAGTTGGATATAAACTGCACAGAATGAGAGAAATTTAGGATGTATGCATGCAGAAAACCAAATAAAACTTGTAGAATTTTAAAGTGAATCAAACTATGCATGAATGTCCCTATTTATAGGCATGAACTCATTTAATGCAGGCTTTCCCGAATTGAATGACCATCAATTCCATAATGGGAGAGGAAAATCAACAAATTGTAATCACCATATTTAATTTGAAACGTTACACGAATCTGGACAGCCTATTATCCTGGTTCAAATCTTCCAAACCAGCAAGGATTGATCTTACTTCGAGCAATCCTGAATTCTTGGAATCAGAGTCTTACCTTCCTTTCTTCAATGTCAGACTTTCCTGAAGTCCGGAGTACCAATTATGACATACCTTTCTGACTTCCACCTATCAATCACACAAGTCTACATAACATTCATGCTGATAGGTTATCAACTGATAAACTATCAGCATTATCACGAATAGGAAACTATAATTTTTGTGGCCCAAAAGATTATATGTCAAGCCCAAATCCCAATGCCCAAAGTCCATCAAAAGTCCAATTTCCAAGATCCAAGGACCACGGACATGGGCTCGGGCTTAGTGGTGGCACGCGCGAGTGTGTTGCTCAACTGAGTATTCCTTAGAACCTTATAATTTGGAATTAAATTCATAACCCGCATATTAATTAGGAGTTAATATGTTCCCTCATTTTCCAATGTGGGATAATTAACTTTGAGTTAATTTTTCAAACACAACATT
>JAPKLY010000417.1:44391-58953 GCA_026898435.1 Prunella vulgaris
CATGCTTGTACCAAAGTGCCCTTCATTAAAACGCGCAAAAGACGAAACTGCCCTTGAACATATGAAAAACCGGACTCAGCACGCGGTCGCCTTCAGGTGGAAGCGCGGTCCAGAACGCGCGATTGAGCGCGCGCCAACTTCTTTGCGTGGTCTCGTACTCAGGCACGCGGGCATGGCTTGCTGGACGCGCGGTCCCGGTTGCTCCATGTTGGTCGATCCTTGACTTTCTCGTTTTCTTTATATCTTGAGTTCTAGAGCTCCAATTGACTCGATTCTTTTTCCGTTGCGACCCTCTCTTCGAGCACTTCAACATGATATATCATTTGCACCATTTTGGTCAACTCAAGAAATCTGAACTTTATTGAACTTGCTCGTCTCTTCACATTTTTGTTTGTTTTCACCTATAAACACCACTTTCTAGCCAACAAGGAGTCAAATGCACAAAGTATATCATTTTAGGGTCAAATATGAACATAACTCATCAAAACCAAATAGAAATGGATGCAAAAAGATGCAATTATGACCCTAATCAATTATCAAAGAACTTATTAGGTGTATTAGTTAAATACTTCAACAACTTGTAAGTTACTTAAAAATAACATCTTATAAGCTTTTAAAACTATAAGATGTTTGAACTTATGAGGTAAAAGAGATCACGATATTATTCTCAAAGGATTATAAATTGATTTGGAGAATCATAATTTTAGAAAAATAATATTTTTTTATTATTTTATTTCTTTATTGTTGAGATTTCATAGGATTTTTTTTACCAGTATTTATAGGAGTTTTATATTTCACTGCACGAAGTTGAATATGAATTACGGTTTTTGTGATTGTTATCTCTCTTTATTCCTCAATACCTGGTGTTCTTTTGAGAATCAACAAAAATTGAGAAGATTTTTTGTATGAATTCACGACTTTCCTGCGTCAATTGGTATCCATTATCTTGGCAACGCTCCAGTTCGATGGTATCTCACATGAATGAGTTACGACAACAGCTTGCTTCCCTTACTCATGTCATTGACATATTACGTGTCCAACAAGCAACGATCCTCAATATTATCGAGATAATCCATTACATTTAGGTTGTAAACCCATAGGTGAACCGCCATGAATGTGAGAGCCTTTAACATGTCCCACCTCAATTTTTCAACTCTTTACCTGTTACCAAATAAAAATAATGAATTGATTCCTCATGCTTTAGTTATATATGAAGATTTATTTTTTGGGCCACTTTAAAAAGTGAATTATTTTTGTGATGAGCCGCCTATTTATGATAGGCCACCCATAATTGATGAAGAAACATTTATTTATGACGTCCTGTCTATATGTGGTGTCTAGCCCGATGACTAGTCATTTCTTAAGAAAGTAGTAAATTTGTGTTTGATTTTCAATCATCCTGTATGACTATTATTTTCAAATGATCATTCATTCTCAACAAATAATTATTATTTTTACATTAATCATAATAGTATTTTGTTGGTGATTATTAGAGATCGTCTTTTGTCTACTCCTTAAAACCTTATATTATGTGTGAACAACTGAATATCTTTGAAATGATGTATTTGATGGCACTACTTTCTTCCTTTTGAGATAAGATCGCATGCGATTCAAGGATGAATCGTTTCAAAGAGGGATAGAATGATGTAGACGAGATCACGATGGTAATCTCAAAGGATTATAAATTATTTTGGAGAATCATAATTTTAGAAAGATAATATTTTATTTCCTTTATTATTGAGATTTGACAGAATTTATTAGGATTTCTTTTACCAGTATTTATAGGAGTTTTATATTTCATTGTACAAAGTTGACTATGAATTAGAGTTTTTGAGATTGTTATCTCTTTATTTTTCACTATTGGTATTCTTTTGAGTATTAATCGAGATTGAAAATATTACTGGTATGAATTCATGACTTTTCTTTATCAACTTATAAAATATTTAAAATAAATTTAGTCGAGCATCCTCTCACTTAAAAGGGTCGACTGTCTCTATTCTTTTATGACAAAAACTTATATGAAACATTTTACGGTGCAAAATATACTATATTTATCAAAATTTTGTGGATCTATAGTCTGGTCGGGTCGGATTTGGGTAATTTTCTCAAATTCACGCGCAAGCACAATTTCCAGATTTTTCGCTCCCAGTTATGCTACTTTTTAGGTAAAATATGTGTTACAATCAGACTAAATGTTGTTTTTACATATATATCACTTGTTTTTGTAGAAATAACATTTTTCATACAATGTAAAAGCAAAATGTGTGTTATTATAAGAAAAAATATTACTTTTTCATAAGTATATATTTATTTGTATATAAATAATTATTTTATTTTATAATAACACATATAAAATATTAAAAAATGTGTTATTACATGAATCAATATATCTAGCTTTTAAGGGATGATGATTAAATTAAGAAACATAAATTTGTTCTTATGAAAAATACATATTACCCTACTGTAACACATATTTGAACATGTAGTAACACAAATTGAGGAGCAAATATATGTTACTATTAGAGCAAATGTGTTTTATTATCTTAGAAATGTTGTTATTTTACATATAATCATTTATTTTTATAGAATAAAAAGTTTATTTTACATAATATTAGAGCAAAATGTGTGTTACTATAAGAAAAATATTAGTTTTTCATAATTATTTATTTATTTGTATAGAAACAATTATTTTATTATATAATAATGCATATAAAATAGTAAAAAAAAATTATTACATGAATCAATTTACCTAAATTTAAATGGATGAGGATTAAATTAAAAAATACATATTTATTCTTATAAAAGTATATTTTGTCTTTCAATAACACCGATTTACAAATATAGTAACACACATTTGCTCATATAGTAACACAAACAAGAGAGCAAATATGTGTTACTATTAGAGCAAATGTGTGTTATTATCTTATGAAATGTTGTTATTTTGCATTTATTCATTTGTTTTTATTGAATAAATAGTTCTTTATATAATATAAAAGCAAAATGTGTGTTACTATAAGAAAAAATATTAATTTTTTATTAATGTTAATTTATTTGTATAGAAATAATAATTTTTTATATAATAATTCATATAAAATAGTAAAAAAAAGTATGTTACTATATAAATCAATATACCTAATTTTAAATGGATGATGATTAAATTATAAAACACATATATATTCTTATAAAAATAAGAAAAAAACACAGGCAAGGGCACTTTTTATTGCAGTTTTGCAAACCAGGCCCCTTCATTTAAATAATAACGACGAAGGGCACATTAGTTTTTAACCCCAATTAATATGCCCCTTTTAGTGTGTCATTAAAATTCATATCTGTCTTTTATCCGTCGGACAACGGAATGCTATATGGTGGAAATCGGCCTACGCTCCCTCTCGAAGCCCGTGGGAACTCATCAGACCAACTCACCTCTAAGGTACGGGACATTAAATGTTCATTTCAAATTTCAAAATTTCGAATTATTCTAGAACGGATTATACTCAGTATATTTAGTCTCTAATACCTATACCTCCAACATTTGATTCTAAGAGTTTTTCAATTTTTTGTTGGAGGCGGTGACGGATTTCGAAGTTCTGCTTTCAATCACATACACAGGCGAAACTCGGATTGTGAAAGTCCATGGAGGGTTACCATTTTCAGAATTGATATAAAAATTCGTGAGTATGTGGGGTAATTTGGTTGAACAATCTATTTCTCTTAGATATTCTGTTGGTGGTGTTAAGAACTGTTTGTTGGGTGGGGACACTGATTTTATGAATATGATAGATGTGTGCAAAATAACTGCAAAACGAATTGTGTTTTTAGATGTAAATGGGTCACGGTGTACGACTGATTGCGCTATTGGTAATGGGAACACATTAGGACACACTCACTCCCTTCTTAGATTTAATTCAATGTCTCATTCTATGCCTCCTGATATCAACAGTTGTAGCATGCAGTTGGTCGATTCGGCAATAGATAATAATCATAGTAGTCCTTCTCCAATGGACCATATACAATCGGAAGTGTTTCTGGGTGATCACAATTATTGTAGTTTAAGACAAACGAAGTTACCATTTAGAAGTGTTAAGAAATGATTTGTATCCATTGATGATCAAGAGTTCTGTGGCATTGGTGCATTGCCTTCTTATGATATATGCCCAGATTTAGTTCCCAAACCATTGCTTTCGAATGGATGGAAACATATTATGGATGGTGAGATTGGATCCGTGTTTAATGGTAGTGCTAATGGGTTTAGGGTTAGCTTGATAAAATATTCTACAATCATGGGGTTCAGGTACATATTTCAAAAAAATAAGCCGGAATACATTCATGTCGTGTGCAATGATCGGCTAACATGTGAATGTGGTTGGTTCATCAAGGCAAGACTTATCAAGAATAGCTCATTATTAGAGATTTACAAAGGTCACTTTGTGCACTCATGCTTGGATCGGTCAATGTATCACAATAAAAAAATGTTTCGGTCCAAAGATAATTGGACAGTTGGTTGATGATGCAATAAAAGCAAAACCATCGATTGGAGGTGCCGAAATTGTTGACATGGTTAGGATAAACTATGGTATTGAAATACCATACTACAAGGACTGGCGCACATCCGAGGAGGTCAAAAACATGCTTTTTGGGAGTTTTCAGGAATCATATGATCACTTACGCTGGTATTCAGATGCTATCTTACGTACTAACCCAGGTAATGCTATTTTTACATCATTGTCCTCTTGTGTGTCTGTAGATACATTTTTTTTGAAGAAATCATGCGTAGGACAAGTGTGTACTGCTTGAAAAGTTTAATTATAATGCTTGAATAGCTCAATTATAATGCGTATGTGTTTGCAAAATATGTTACTGACCAAAGATGTATTGTCTGAGATACATTATTCTTCTGAAAATATTTGCAAAATGGTTTTGCTTGTGCTGTTTAATGTCTGCCCATGTGTTTAGAAACTGTAACGATTGACTTGTGTGTCAATGTTTAGTATATGTCACTGTTTGAGCAATATACAATGCGCTACGTGATCATTGGAGGAATATAATGTTTCTTACAGACATTATATTTGTTCTTGTTTTGATTAACTTGTTCATCAAAGTGTGTATGTGGTATAAGATTAGGATTTTTTTTATAGTCCTTAATTTGATGCAGCAACCTTTGTCTTTTTGTGAAATATATAGGTAGTCCAATTAGTGTTCTATTTGTATCAATGTATTTGAAACTATTTATCATATTATTAACATATCTTATATATATTTTGTTATTCACTGGATAGGAAGCATTGTTGAACTGGAAACACAGAAGGAATTGAATATATTTGAGCGTATCTTTATTTCATTTAAGGCTTGTTTGGATGGGTTTAAAAGTTGTCGGCCCATGATTTTCCTAGATGGCACATTCATGCAAGGACATGCTAGGGGTGTTTTGCTAAGCGCAACTGCAAAGGATGTTGATAATGGTCAGTTTGTTAGATATGAATGATGAGAATTGATTATGTATATTTACGTTCATCCCTTTATGCAGCTTTGCATGGTGATAAATCTTTTTTTTTTTTGCAGGGCTATACCCAGTTGCTTTAGTTGTGGTTGCAGCTGAAAATACAAAAAATTGGTGTTGGTTTCTTACCAGATTGCGTGATGCACTCACACATGAGGAGGATGTACTATACATTTCTGACAGGAACCTTGGGCTGTTGGCGACTCTTCAGATTGTGTTTGCTAGGCCTCGACATTTTTTTTGCCTAGTTCACCTATTAGCTAACCTCAGGGGTCGATTTGCTGGGCATCTGGGCAAATTAAAGAGGCACAAGATGACAGACTTATTCAGGGAATGTGCGTACGCACCCAGCATAGAAGTATTTGATTCAAAGATTCGACTTTTTAGGGAAGTTGGGGGCCGCATTGCTGATGACTGGCTTGCTGACCTCCCCTACGAGAAATGGGTTGTTGTGCACTCACCCGATGTGAGAAGGTACGGTGAAATGACTTCAAATGCAGCTGAATCCTTCAATATGTGGATCAAGGGTGCTAGAGGCTTGCCAATTACACACATGATTGACTACATACGGGCAGGTATCTCACAAAAGATCATTTTGTTTTATGTACAATGTATATTGTTTGTTAATTACAAAACTCTCTTTTTTAACCCACAACATTTGTTATTAATAGCGGTTAGCCGTTGGCATTTTGAACGCCGAGAAGATAGCAGTACGTGGAACACCATATTATGTCCTAGGAAAGAACAGCTCTGGTTTGAACAAACTGAAAAGTCTCGCTCATTGAAAGTTCATCAACGATCGGACTGCAAGTTTGAGGTAGAGTCCTCCCCCTCAGTTGTTGTTGACCTGAAGCAAAGGTCCTGCTCGTGCTCTCGGTGGCAAACAATGGGGTTTCCATGTTTGCATGCGACGGTCGTGATACTGAATTATGGGTCTAGTATCATTGACTACGTTGATAAGTATTACCTTGCTATAAACTATCGCAAATGCTACATGTACAACATTCAACCAATTCCTGAGACTGAGAAATTTGGAACACCAGGACCATATGCTTCATCTGTTGAGAAGGTACTCGCCCCTGCATTTAAAATCCAGCTTGGTCGTCCCAAGAAGATCCGCATGAAATCATTTGGAGAATTCGCAAAGAAGAGAAACAGAGTGCTTTGATTTAAAATTGATTTCCTGTATACTCATTTGCCTAATCTGTGGGAACAAAATTTATTGTTATGGCCTCATTGTATCTATGGATTTGATGTGACAATTATTTTGCAGTATTTTTATCTATTACAGCATGATGTTTGATGAATGCACCCACATGTATATTGTATACATATGTTTAATGCTCTGGGTTAATTACCTTCATCTCAACACAGTTCATTTGTACTCAAATATGTACTGCCAATAATATCTAAACTACTCAATGCTAAAAAAAAAGTTGTACACATTCAAACACATTGAAACTTTCATACCTTTGCTCTGTCCGAAATTGAAACACTTACATTACAACATTCTACATCATTCTAGCTATGAATAGTATCACTGCAACAATAATGATTAGATTAGCAAGAACTAGGGTGTGCAGCTTCAATTCACACGTATTTGTGTCACGAAATCTTTGCGTCACTCCTCCTCGAGCTCGTACTTCTTGCGTGTGAAGTCATAGCCAAATAATGAATGATGTATATATAGTCTCTAGTGCTTTTTGTGTATTTAATGTTATTCATTGCTCAACCCATCCAGTCTTAATTGTAACGGTAACATAATGCTCATAATGCCATGTTATTCAATAGTTATATATTGAATATGCAGGTACGATTCCGTACAGTACTTTCAAAATGCCCTTAGTTGGTGTAATATACTATTGGTCACTATAATATACTTTAGCATAACCATTGCTATTTTTTCCAATGTTCATTTTAAGCTACACCTGATAGTATCTACAATAAAAATTATACGAGCTTATGGAATCTGATATTACCCATTATAATACATCATGTATATATGGTGGCATGCATTTCTGAATTCATTATAATAATACAAAAAGCTCATGAAATATGCTTCATTCTTATAATGCATTTGCATTATATTTATGTTTAACTATAGGTTTTCAACGAATATTTTGGTAGACGTATATTTACTAAGCAAAAAAAAAGAAGAATAGTATACGTGTTTGAAAAATATATTATTTCAAAAGGTTGGCATACAAGACCCATATATTTCTTAAAATCTTAATTCATGGATATACTCACACCTCTTTTTATTTTTTGTTGTGCTTAATGCTTATTGAAGCATCATCACAATAATATTTTGTAAACTTATGTTACACAAAATATAGATTAGCCCATTGTTTTCAAATTATCGATAAATATAGCAACGTATTATATAGCAAAATCAAAACTACAATATATCACATTCATATTCATTCCCCTCTTCTCAGTTTCAAATTTCGTGTTATTGGTTTGTTGATCTTGCTGAAACTTATGTAATGTTTTGCCATATATATGTATTTGTATTGATATCCTTGTCTGACAAACAATTAATGCATAAGGCATCGTTGGTGCGTATTGGTACACTATAGTATATTGAACTTATTCATACAAATATTGTGGTATAATATACTGCTGCCTACAAATATTATGGTTGAGTATACTATAGCATAAACCTTTATACATAAGTGTTTTTCATGTTTTACAATATAGCATTTTTTGTAGAACACTTTAGAATAAAAATGACATTTCACAATAATCAACAAAACTATGAATATGTAGATTCTGCGTTACGCTATGGTATATTGAACTTATTAAAATTTCATTAGTTTGACAAATATGACGTTACACAGCTACATATATACAATATGTAATGTGAAAACAAGTATTACAATTAAAATGTAGTGCAAAGGTATGACTCACTCCATAACTTATCAATCACAGTCTTAACTTCATTTGTTGCCTTTTGCACAGCTGGACATCTTACATCCCAGCGCATCACATTCTTTGACTTAGCACCTTCGTGTGCTGCAATCATCTCTGCTATGTTCATTTGCGGCGGCGTCTCCACAGTCTTTCGACTATGATTTTCAGTACGATTTTTTACTTCTCGCGTGAGTATGCTTGGCTCCACAATGGATTTTCCCCTTGCTTTCTTGGATTTTTAGTATAATTTTGCTCTTGCCTGTTTCCTTGCCCGTCTTGTCTGATGCACATCGCGCTCATAATCTGCATTATGTGAAAAAGACCATGTTACGTTGTTCGTATGCTCCAACAACTGTGCACACAGTTTCCACAACAGACTATACATATTTAATTTCCGAGGTCTAACCTTTATCGTATGCTTCACTCAGAATTGCCTTTCCTATAGGCAACAAAGATAACATTAGTCTTTTTTTTTACATTTAAAGCTACAAAAACCCAAAAAAATTCCACAACCATTAATCATGGTGGATTGCCAAAACCCATATACTCAATATAGATTTAACACCAATATTAGTTTCTTTTGACCCCATCCTACCTCTGTAAGTGTGTCTCCTTGTTTCCACGCTCTCTCGCCTACTCCCAGTTCCTGACCAAAAGAAAAAAATGTTTACAGTCTACAAATCATATTATAAAATGGTTTATTTCATTTCAGCTTTACTTGAATGCACTTGTTCCACATTTAATACCAGTCCATACCAATTACCATAGTCAAACATATCCGTTTTTATTGAAAACAAAAACCACATGATGAAAGCTTCAAACATAGCCTAGTTACTTTTATCAATTAATGTTAACATATAACTTGGACATTCAAATCAATCACCAAAATCATCAACCACAATCAGTTAAACCCAGGTCATACAACATATAGAATCACATTCTGATTTTTAACTGAAGATATCTAACAACAAATTTTTTATTTTTCCATTGTACTGTACTCATAGGTATATCACCATGCTCACACAAACACAACAAACACAAACTGCCACTAATCTCACCTACTCTACATATTGTATGTGCAACCTTTCATATTCAAAGTTGAAATCTTACCACACTTTCTTAAACTGGGCTGCCTCCTTCTTCGCACTCGCGATGTGGCATACGTCTGCTCCTCACTCTCAGAGTCGTCCGTCTCTCTCGTCTTCCGCTTCGTCTTTACCGTCCCTGATTTTCAAAAAAAAAAAAAAAAAAAAACAATTTAAGCATTACTCATGCACCCACAGCTATCGCACAAAAAAAAGCCATTTCGGTAAATATTTAACCTAAAAAAATAAAATTAGGGTTTCAATCTCAACCATCGTTATCACACACACATTATTATACGCGCTTTTAGTTCAAATATACACCTGCATTTTTTAATCTTACCTCCGTTCCTGTCTTCCTTTCTTCAAGAACCCAAGCCACCAATTCACCTTCTCCTTTGCATTGCTCTGCGCTTTTTGTAGCAAAAATCGACGATAATTCAAGCTCTATTTAGTCAATACATATATCAAGGGGTGTTGGGGTGATTGGTAGGGTGATGGTGGTAGGATGGTGATTAGACACTCATCACTTTTCATACAGCACCTCAGTTATTACCCAGTATATATAAACAAACAATTAACTTGATAATTTGCCCCTAGTAGAAGTTCAAAAAGTTTTTAGCCCTCATATATAATTTTCGTACATAATATGCCCCTATCCGTGTTTGTCCCTAAAAATAAAATATGTCTAACAATAACACGAATTTACCCATATAGTAACACACATTTGTTCATATAGTAACATAAACTGGAAAGCAAATGTGTGTTACTATTTAGAGCAAATATATGTTATTATCATATAAATGTTGAAAAATATAATTTAAAAATTGAAAGAGTGAAGAAATATTTAAGAGGGGGTGTGGGATTTCTTAATTTGTACTCCCTCCGTCCCGTAGGAATTTGCACCCTACGGGACGGCACATTTTTTAAGAAAAAATAGTTTTATATATAAAGTAGTGGTATATGGGTAAATATGTGGAAAGGTTTGTGAGTGTGCACGTAAATCAATGTTTCATTTTTTAGTAGTGTGCAAATTTGTGTGGGACGTCCAAATAAGGAAAGTGTGCAAATTCCTGCGGGACAGGGGGAGTAGCATTCTAGAGGGTCCAAAAGATGAGAGAGAAGTTGGTGCGTTGATAATTAAAATTGTGTTAGAATTGGTATATATCTATATTGATTCAAAACTTACTCCATTCGCAATTTTGAAGTGATTAGTTAGTTTTTAATTGGTATATATATATATATATATATATATATATGGAGGTGGCAGGATCCGCAAACTTTTAAGTGGATCCACTATTACTTTTTAATTTTTAATTTTAGTATATTTTACACCGTGAAATATTTCACATGAGTGTGTCTCTTCTTTTATATATACATAGACAAATCTAAGTTGTCAAGACAACCCTCAATGAAATTTAATATTGTACATAGATAGTTAAACCAGGTGGGTTAGCTCACCTGGCCACCGGGCTCTTCACTTGAGTCAGTGACTCGGGTTCGATTCCCTTTGAGAACGAATTAGTATGGAGATATAAGGTTGGCTTGGAGATATTCTTGAAGTGTTTGGAGACTTGGTGTACTAACTTAACTATTAACAACTAACATTTACCAATCAAAAAAGTCTAGGGAGGACGACTGTGCTCTCAAAATTTCATCCTATTTAAAAATCTGAACTTGTATAATAGTGTAAAATTCAAAAATTGAAAGTGTAATCAGCAGAGTCTGAATCCATGACATAGGAGCGCTGATATCATAAAATAATTCATCCTATTTAAAAGTTTAAGTTTTAAAAAATTTAAAATTAATTCATTTATATGATCACCCAATTAATTATACCTGCAGACCCCTTCCTTAAATTAATCCATCCTTGGTTTTATATATCTCCACTTGCTCATGAACATGGAAACTTCAAGTACACATCTTTGTCGGCCGGATCAAGTTATGTTTTATAATTATAAGGCTTAGTTTGGTTCGTTAGATAAACTAAGATAAATTAAATTATTTTATCTAATTTGATGTTTGGTTTAATGGATAAAAGCCCAAGATTAATAAAAGCTCAAAACTAAAATTCAATTATCATATGAATGGAAGATAATATTATGGGTGATTTACATATTGGTTCAAAAAAATCACTATATTTACAAATTGGTTTATAAAAATTTGCACAGAAGTGTTTTTTGTGATTGCACTGAAGTGTTTTTTTTTTTTTTTTTTGCACATGAACCAATTTGTAATTTGTGCGAATTTGTTGAACCAATTTGTACTTTTTTTTAATAGTATCTTAGGGAAGATGTATGATAATAATCTATTGTTTTTATCTTTACTAAAATACTCCCCTCATATTGAAAAGGAGAATCATAATTCACTTTATTTTTGTTTATGATATAGAGGGCAAAATTGTCAATTGCATATGTTTTTATTATTAATCTTACAATCCAAACATTCAAAATGAAATTATCTTACACCACTAATTATCTTAATCCATCAATCCAAATATGCTATTTAACTCCTAGATAATAATCTCTAGATTATAATCTTGTCTAATCTATCTTGAGTTATTTATCTTATCCATTGAACCAAATGAACCTAAGTTGATTAAACTTTAATTTTAAGTTGATTAAACTTTGATTTTGAATCTTTATCATTTGGTTAGATTTTTTGTTTTTGTGATGGTGTGTTGATAGAGCCTATACATTTGCTACTGAATCAACAGCATATATGGGAGGTCATGTGGGATGTTAAAATTACCTACTACTTTTCCAAATTTGTCTTGCTTTTCTTGATGCCTATTAATATGGTTATTTATGTTACTTCTTGATATACAAATATAGATGGGAAAATGGATGAAGATGAAATTGAAGCTTTATAACTTCACCTGAATTTTAGGTGATTATAGAGACTGATACCCCATATAAGAGGGGGGCCTTAGTTCTTACATCTTATAATTAATGGGATGATGCATGCCATTAGGTTCAATCATGCATACCACAAATCGGACCCCCCACATTATATATATACATGATTTGTATGTATATTAATTCATTATTTTTTTTAATTTTTTCATATGTGAATTTCACTCAATTACGCTTCATCCACGTGCTTGTGTGCAAAAACGAGTACTTTATAGATCGGGTGTGACGAAATTTGATAGAGACGCAGCGATAGACACACGTTTCCGAGTAGGGGGCATGCGTTTTTTTTTTTTTTACTACTATATTTTAATAATATATGGATAATTATAATTTGTATTTAATTTTCTCAAATTCCAAGCTCCTAATGTTGTAATTTTTTTTAACATTATCAATTTGACGTGTTATATATTATTAGAAATATATGACACATGAAGTGAAATGATCGTTTCACCGAGATAAATATAAAATTATTTTTGTGGTAGAATGTTTACATTCTGATTGATCCTCTGTAAATCAAGAGTGTAAGTATTTCTTGTAATACCTATTGAATGGTTGACACGTGTAATATAATTTTTTTTTTAAAATATAATTATATATTTATCGATGTGAAAATTCTTTCGGGACGGAGGGAATAAATAGTATTTTTTTAGAACTTAAGATAATTATTCTATACTCTTTCCATCCCCTATTAAACTCACATATATTAGGAAATATTTTTTAAGAAAAATTAATTTATAAAATTTTTGGATTAATAAATGGAAAGTATTTTAAAATAAAATGAGTATTATAAGGGTGTCTTATTTATATTTATAAGATATGAAAAATGTGATAGTAAATATGAGTAGTTTTTTTTATATATAAATTTCTTAATAAAATGCTTGAAGTTACAGGTTTGAGCGCAAAATGGTTCCAATTCATCATGAATTGTGGGCAATTAAAACCCTCTCATGGCATCAGACAAGGTGATCCTTTATCAGTACCTTACCCGTTTGTTATGTGTGATAAAGGTCTATCCTCTTTACTTAATGAATAGGCTACTACTCCCTCCTTCATATAACTACATATAAGGGAGGGAATGCACATCAATTAAGGAAAAAAAAAACAATTTTTACTTTACACATCATCAAAATTAATGTAAAAAAAATTCATAAACTATAAATTAAGAAAAATAGACTAAAGAAAATAAAAAAAAATAGTAACATTGAGTGTAAATAAGTGTATATTAGTAAGGGTAATAGTATTGAGTAATATTTTTATTTTTGAACTTGCAAGTTCTTATGGAACGTCCCAAAAAAAAAAAAAACTTGTAAGTTTCTATGGGCCGGAAGGAGTATAAGACTCTATAAAAGGAATTAAAACTGCGAAAAACAGCTGGATAGTCTCACACATTTTCTTTGCGGACGATAGCCTTATTCTCTTTAAGGCGGATAAAGAGAATAGCATTTCCCATAAAGATTGCCTTGGCAAATATGCAGAAGCCTCAAGTCAGCTTGTCAATTTTGAAAAATCAACCATTATGTTTAGTCAAAAGGCTTGCAATGTAAATAGAAGTGATGTGCTGGGTGTTGACGATTTTATCTAATCAAGGATTCAAGATGTGGCTTATACTATATTAGGAATCATCAAACAATATTGCTGGGATTAAATTCTAATTTTATGAAATATGTAAGAGAGAGGAGAGAATATAGTATAATATGTCTTGTATTTCTAGAGTGAAATATTTTCGACATACATTTCTACCTATTTATAGGCATAAATCTATCTATCTTAATTAAGCGACAAGTATTATTATACTTGGCACTTTTTTAATGCAAATGATACATCCTTAATTATCCTTCCTCCGTCCACCAATCTATTTCCCATTTATGAAATGGCACGAGATTTAATAAAAATTAGTATTATATTGAAATGATCGATAAAGTAAGAAAAAAGTGGAGATATTGTGGGGCCCAAACTTTTAGTTGTGAATGTGGGTTGTTTCCAAATAAGGAAATGAGAAAAAAATTTGTGGACAAACGAAAAAGGAAAGTGGGAAATAATTTGGCGGACAAAGGGAGTACTAATTTCACTCGATCGCATAAGTTGGTCGCGCCTCTGGAACTCTTTAGGTGTTGAACAATTTTTTAGTAGTGTGTAAATTTCCATGAAATATAAG